>VUQI01056680.1:0-12510 GCA_015106735.1 Paratilapia polleni
TTTGTATATAGGTGGGAACTATTTATATTCATTTCTTCAATGACGCTTGTGTTTAGTCCATTGTATCTTGGAGTTTGGAAATCTTGTTTATCTTCTGATGGTTTATTTTCAAGCCTGGTTGACTAAGTCTTCTGTTAATTCTAGTTACTTATGTGGTTATGGTTTTCCTTTAGTTAGTTCCCTTTGTGTTTCCATTCTGTCCCTCCTTCTGTCTCTTCTTCCTGTGTGCCCCGGTGTCAAGTTAATCTCTTCTGTCTGTCTAGTTGCATCTTACTTCCTGTTTTATTTTGGTAGTCTTTGTCTCTGGTGCTTTGTAGTTAGTTTTACTTCCTGTGTCGTCATTCCTGATTTGTTCCACCTGTTCCACCCAGCTGTTCCCTATTCCCCTCCCCTGGCGTGTATATATATCATCTCAGTTCTCCTTTGTCTTTTGTCATGTCGTCCCCTCTTGGTGTTTCCTGATGATTCCTAGTTTTTGGATTCCTTGCTCCGGCCCTGCTGTTGTTCGGTGTTTTTGTATTTTTGCAAAAGTACAGCATTAAAGCCGCATTTTGAGTTTTATCTCCTGCATTTTGGTCCACTCTTGCCTGCCACATGACATAAACCTTACACACTTATATGACTCAAACCTCACCTAACTTTTATGAAAACAGATAAACATTATTTGAACAACTCAATAATTATCTTAAATCACAATATTCTTTGTGAATAATAATAGTTATTTCTCTTTCAGACAGAAATCAGCTAGATTTGAGATATTTCAGTATCTTTTTGGAAGGATGAGCCATTTTGAAGGAGGACTACGGATCATATCAGGTCAAAATAAGACAGAATGACCGGATCCTGATCCGTTCAGGATCTGTTCTGTCGTGCAAGTGGACTCCGCTGCCGGATCCGTTACGGAGCCTGTGGTAGGCCTCCATCCGGGCGGATCCGGTCCGCTTTCACTTTGCTGTCTGGGTTATAAACAGAGATGAGGATGATATTTGGCCTGCATCACGTGCGGAAAATTTGGACAAAATTGTTCCAGCAGCTGCGTTCATGTGCAATGCGACGCAGTGCGCTGTCTGATGAAGCGTAATTTACGGTTCCGCAAATGTGTCCGTCAATGCAGCCACGCCCACTGTTCCCAACATGATTCCTTTAGCCTGGCTACAGCCTCTTTCACCACAGAATCCACAGTGTTTTAGTCCGGATCCTGGACGTTCTCGAGCCATCCCTCATTACTTTTACAAATACAGCCACGCATCATCAAATCGCCGTTTTCCGGCACTGCGTGAATTTACCTGTGCGATAATGATCACACTGCGGTGCTGCTGCAGGTTAGACAGTCAAACAGCGTTCAGAGAGAGTTTCTTACCGTTCATGAGGAGCAGGAACCGCAGCAGCATCTTCAACGTCCTTTCAAAAAATAAATAAATAAATAAAACAATACAACCGGCTCAAAGTCCCGTTAAAGGAAGCAGAGCTCCCAAACACTCTCCAGGTACGCTCCAGCTTTTAGCGCACAGAGCGGTTTCGGTTTCACAGTAAGTGTGCGGGTGTTAAGCTGTAAATAAAAATAGCCTAGTAATGATGAAATCAAGAATAACCAGATTCTTTTGTAATATTTGAAAAATGTTTGTTATCTTAACTCCACTATCTGCAAATATTTTTCAAAAACGTGGTTTATTGAACATTTTCTGATGCATAAACTGCAAATAATCAGTAAATGAAATCTGTTTCTGCATCTTAATCTAGAGGGTTTTTTTCTTAAGTAAAAAAACAAAAACCATTTTTGGACTTTATTGTTGTTATTTCCTTTAACGATGTGTGTTAAGATGTGTTAGACAGCCAAGCCTTCACCATTTGTTCGTACTCATGGTCTGAGGCAGTTTTAAATCTGTTCACAGAGTTTAAAAAAACTCGGGTGAAAATATTGATGAATCAGAGTTGTGTGTCAAACGTTCATACGTTTTACACACTGTTTGTGAATAAGGTGTGAGACCACAGTTTTTTTCATGATGGTGGAGAATTGAGCAAAGAGGAGCCACATCTCCCTGTCTGCTTATTTACCTTTTTCAGGTTAGTGCAGTGTCCAAAAACAAAGAGCGTTAGTGTTTTAGTGTTTTAAGAGCAGTCAGATTTCAACTGAATGAAGCAAATGTTTCTGTGCTGTCATGGCCAAATTTTATGTGAAACGTGAAGGAAGTAGAGTTTTTCCTGACCTCTTTAGCAGTATGCTGCAGGTTAGGATGTTAGTTTGGGTCACATGTCTCCAACATTTTGTATTGTTATTGGCCGGCTGCATGTATATTTGTGTATTATTTAAGTTGCATTGTGATTGTTTTCTGCCATGATATATGTCACGACGGGCTGTGTGGCGGGGCAGGCTTCGGACCCAACATGCAGACTTAGACCGCATGGGAGACAGAATAGAACTCAAAAAGCAGATTTATGGCAAAAAGAACACTAAAATAAACTTACAAAAAACCAGGGCAGGGAAACACGGGGTACAGCCATGAGGGACGAAGCAACAAGGAACAGAAGCAAACTGAGGACTTGAATACACAAGGGGGTAACGAGGGGAACAGGGAACAGCTGGGCACACATCAGGGAAGACGAGACACAGGTGAACTAAATCAGGACTGACGATACAAGGGAAGCAAAACTAAATGCAATGTACAAGAGACGTGACCATCAAAATAAAACAGGAAACAAGACACAACTAAACAGAAGAAATAAACTTGACTCAGGGGAGAAAGAGGCAGGGGAACACTGAAACTAACTGAACTCAGGAATAACAGAAACCATGAAATACAAACATGGGGAGCACAGGAGGGCTGGATAAACAAAGACAGAAATACAATACTAAAACTATAACATGAACAGAAACCACATAGCGAACAGACACGGGGACACAACATGGGGGACACGGGAGGCTGGAGAACAGAAAATCAGGGACTTAACTAAATACACAAGGAATGTAATATAAATATATCTCTAAACATAAACCGGACTACAACTATTCTCCAAACTAAACAGAATATCAAATACAAGACTCAAAGCCCTGGGTCAAAGACCCAGGGACCCTGACAATATCTTGTTTACTGAATATTTCAATATCATCATCATGTAGTTTAGATAGAGAACCCCATAAAAAGTTTCATTTGATTTGATCCATGACACGTTGAATAGATTAGAAATTAAAAAGAATTGATCAGTAATAACCCTAACCCTTATTTATTTTGATTGGATTTTTTCTTTTAGTTCTTTCCAAACTTTAAATAATGTCAGTACAAACTAACAGTTTTCCTTGTTCATGAACACTTCAGCTGTAACTAACGTCATATTTACTGCGGCTAAAGCTCGTCACACTGAGGCTGTTTTTGAAATGAAGCTGCTTTTGTACCAGGCTGGAAACATGACAGCGAGTTCAGATGAATATCCAGATTTTTACTTCACAAAGGCAGTCATGCAGAAAACCCAACATACCAGGTACAAGTCATCTGAAGTGAGAGTGCATGCGTGCTTATCCACTGTAAAACGAGGCTGTTGTCCATACAATTTGTTTTTTCTCACTCAAGTAGCTGAAAATGATTAGTTTCTCCATTTAAACTGCGCCGTTTCTATTCTTTTTTATAGTGGAACATATGTTTTTATTTGGATGCAATATAAACTAAGAGGTCGACATCAAACTGAAAGTATTCATTTGATCAAAGTAATTTTTTAATTATTGGTGGACCTTGTTATAGGTGCCAGTAATGCATTTATATGCTCGTTGCTGCCTGGCGGTAACACAGGATATTCCCTCTCCAGACAAGTTTGTAGATACTGATTAAAGATGATACGGGTAAGTAAAAACATACAAATAATATATGCTGGTAAAGTTAACATGAATCCAAGTACACCTGCCCTGGACTCAAGCTCACTTGATGCGATAGCTAGAGCAGTCGTTAGCGTTCACTGCTAAACTATGCTTTACCTAATGTCAGCCATTTCACAGTTCACTGAGCAAAGTTTAAAAGTTTCCCGCTACCACGGAAAGCTGCGTTTTCACCACTGATATTAGACCCTAAAATTAGTCCCTGACATAATAAAAATGAACCATCTTGGCTGTCTGTTTCAGGCTCCTGGAGGACAATCGTGCAAAGCCGACTCTCAGTGGTCCGCTGAAATCACCCAAAAATCTGATGGTATTCCTACAGGTTTATGCTGCTGAACTGGTGTTTGTATTTGTGGTTTAGAAAACCGAAACTGTGAAACAATTAGAAAATAACATCTTCTTTTTCTCCTCACATAAAAAGAAATCTAACAGCTGCATATTGCTAACACAGTAACATTATTAATGTTTGCTAGTACTGAAAAAAGAAAAGTGAACCTTTTCCATCATTAATATCAAAGTATGACAGATATGGACTATATCACACAGCAGGATGTCACCAGGAACAGTAACAGGCCTCATGTACACCAAATGTTAGGAGGAGGATTAGAGTTAAATGATTTGGCTTATATTTAACAAATGTGTAAAATAAACTGTTAATGTAGCTTATTTTAAGGTATAATTTGAAAATTAGCAACTAAGGAAGAACATATGTTAAGCAAGTTAGAAAAAGATGCATGTAAACCTTGTAAAAGAAGTGCATTAGAGCATATACTATATATTGACATTGGTTATTTAAATTAACAGAAGTGAACTGTTTATGAAAAGTCTTATGCTGACTGTCCTTGATTTATAGATTACACTGCTGTTAATGAAGTCCTCACCCTTTTAATTTAGACTTTTAGTGCTTTTGCAAGGCTCTTGCTCCGCTGAAGCATGCCTTCTTCCACTCCTGCCATCTTTCTCCACCACTGGCCAAAGCCGACTCCGAGCCTCCTTGTCGGCGGCTGTTATGTCCTGCTTGAAGTGCAGACCATTCTTCTTCAGGTATTCGCTCTCTTTGCCATGCCTCCATATCAGATCCCTCACGGTTCTAGAGATGAATCCTATGATCACAGCTTGTGGTTTGACATGGTTCCTTTCTCCTAACTTGAATCGCCTAAGACAATGTGCCACATCCAGCGCACCTGCCAAGGTGTTGCGGTCAGCCACAGGAGCCGCTGCTTTGCAGATCTCCTTCACTCTGGTTTGATGTTCTCTGCAGTGCATTCAGGAACTCCATTCAGGTGAAGACACCATCTGCGGCTATAACGCTCTCGATTGTTCACCTTACTCTGCAGTTCAGTTATCTTTTTCTTCGTTTCATCATTTTGGTATTTCAAGCTTTCATTTTCTTTCTTCAGCTGCATCATCTCTGTGTGGATTGAACTGAGAGCTTCGCTAAGGGTCCGATCTTGGTTGTGTTTTCCTTCACCTTGTTTTCAATTTGATCCGATCTCTCGTTGATTTTATCACAAAGAATGATATTCTCTTGGACTTCAGCCAGTGTAGGTTCAACCACCTTAGATGCAGCTTGGGTGGAATTAGGAGGGTGCTTTTTTGTAGGCTGTCCTTTTTGTGGTGTGTTTGGGCTGGATTCACACTCACCTCCTGCAGGAGTAGAGCTGGAGTAGATAGGAGTAGAGCTCACCTATAGGTCTCTTGTCTTTCCCTGACTTGATTTCCATATCCATTTCGTTGACTTCATCTGTGATTGGCATGTTTCTACTCTTCACAGTGGTTGCTAGTTAGCTCACTAAACTGCAACCAAACTAGCTTTTTATTTGAAGTTTTTTTCACCAGTTAAATTAATACAAAAGGCAAAGTTAACTTGTTACCGAACCATAAAACAAGACTACTGAACGCAGCTGTTCATGTTTAGTTGAAAGTTTTGTGAGAAAACCTTAAACTGGTTCTCATCCAGTCCAGCCGCTCGTGTTGCCATCTTGGCCAGCCGCCTTCTGGTTAAGTAACGTGAGCATGTCTTTAACCGACAGTTCTCCACGACGCACCTCGATAGCGGTCACGGGAACGTGAGGATGCAAGCAGCCCTGCTCTACGCTAACTGCCTTCATTGTCAAGTTGACATAAGTGGCTGATTTAGTTGCACGTGAATTTTCAAGTTAACTTTTTTATGTATAGATGAGAAGGTTTTAATTTGTAATTCCATGCTACTACAACAACTTCAATAATCTATTGTCCTACTGACATGGAGTAATATAATAAAATAACAAACATCAATTCAATTTTATTTATATAGCGCCAAATCACAACAACAGTCGCCTCAAGGCGCTTTATATTTCAGGGTAAAGACCCTACAATATTAGACAGAAAACCCCAACAATCAGACGACCCCCTATGAGCAAGCACTTGGCAACAGTGGGAAGGAAAAACTCCCTTTTAACAGGAAGAAACCGGCAGAACCAGGCTCACGGAGGGGCAGCCATCTGCTGCGACCGGTTGGGGATGAGGGGAAACAGAAGAGAGTTTAAAATGACATTTTACAGGGTGCCTTTCACTTCCACAGACGGATTTTAGGCTTCAACTATTTTCTGGATCCTCTCAAATGGACTTAAAGTGGCCACATTGTGTAACACAGATCCTTTCAGCTCCTTGTGTAGATGATTCCAGGAAACAGAGGCTTATTGAAAAGATTCTGAGGACAAACATTTGTAAAGTAATGTGAGAGCGAAGCCCGCAGTGATTCCGTTTTTACTCATGTATGTTCACAGATAAGAGGAGAGATTTAGAGAGAAACCAACCCATGGGAACATCTGTGGACATACAGAGACAACCAGGAAGAAAACGTAAAGGTTTACAGGATGAAACTAGTTTAGGTGCATTCATAAAGAGCAGATTGACAATAAAGGGAAGAAAAAATGAAGTGTTTCCTCACCTAGAGGCAGAAACACGATTTATTCTTAAAAAAAAAGAAATTAAAGCCATCCATCGAGTTTTAATCTCAGTTTAGATTTTTTGTAATCTGGGAAAAAGGATTATTTTTGTGTTTAATTTTCTCTCTCGTCTTGTCTTGTGTTATAAATCAAGTGCACCCCTATCCTTTCCAGCAGTACGTTTTCAAAGTTCAAACTCACTAACTCAAACTCACTAATCTGGCTGTGCACAGGTGCCATTGAGAGTCCCTGTAAAGGTGGCATTTTGTAGATTATACCTTTTTAATTGTAGGATTAGGCCCACGTGATGAGATGACATACTGCTAACAAAACTACTGAATGTTATCATAATCACCATCGCACCATCACAATAAAAGGAAATCAGTGTTACTAAACATTGCAGCACATTTCATACAGGTTGGGAAAGTGCAGATTTAGCTGCACAGTGAGGCTGAAATGTGTTTGATTCTTCTACCCTGAACACAGAGTACTTAAACAGACTCAGTGTCACATAAAGCCTCTAAACCACAGCGCCATTTGGAGTCTCATATGTCCATCTAGTGGCCAAACAATATAAAACAGTCTGTACAGGCTTACACACATGAAGTTTGATATTACATGAACCACCAGAGTAATGGCATGAAGACTGAAATTAACTAAAGCTATACTGAAACCGAGGGAAAAAGAAAATAACATGTTAAGAATTATCACTATTGTTACTATACTATTGCTCTAATAGGCTACTTTTGAAGTGAGATGAACTGCTACACCAAGAGGAATGTGTTTTGCTGTGAGAAGTTGAATTTCTGTGTGAAGGTGGCAGAGAAATTCACCCTGACACACAAACATAGCTTTAAGCGTGACTTTTCCTCCCACAGTGATCGCTCTGAGAAGATGGACATTACTTTTCCAAGACCCAAGGTGGATGAGCATTTCTGTTTCTCCTAACCGGTCACAGCAGATGGCTGCCCCTCCCTGAGCCTGGTTCTGCCGGAGTTTTCTTCCTATTAAAAGGGAGTTTTTCCTTCCCACTTTCACCAACTGCTTGCTCCTAGGGGGTCGTCTGATTGTTGGGGTTTTCTCTTTAATATTGTAGGGTCTTTACACCACAATATAAAGCCCCTTGAGGCGACTGTTGTTGTGATTTAGCACTACATAAGTAAAATTGAATTGAAGTGAACTGAATAAGCACCGGTTTTCTCATAAAACTGGTCATCTGGTTGCAGATTGTAAGCTGAAATGTTCACCTGCTAACAGCTGAAAGAGGTGGGTTTGATGATGGAGGAGAGTAGTGGTTGGTAGACTGTTGCTGATGCCATACTCTGTGGATGATGGCTTAGCAGCTCCCTCCGGTGGTCAACAGTGAGGCAGGCTGAGCAACTTTTAGTTTCTGCCAGACATCAGCTCCAGCTTATCAAACCCTCACCCAGCTCCAGGAAAACAGCATATCCATCGCTCTCCTGTACCAGAAAGACAGGCTGTGAGGAATGTAAAAAGTGGTTTGGTTAGACCTAGAAAGAGTCCTTGGATTTCCTCATTTTTACTGCCTTCCAAGGCTGATAGCAGCCATATGGTGGACTGCATTGTCAGCTTTAATCCAACTTTTGTCAGCAAACCAGACCTACTCAAACAGTACTGCAAGTTTCTTTTGCTTCTCCAAACCTTTGCCACAGTATATGGTGAGTGAGTGTTGGTGTTAATAGTGTTTTTGGTCCAACTCAAAGATGCATATATTTAGGCAAAGGTTCTCTTGTACAAATAGAAGTTTGTACTTTTCAGAGGGAGTGTTACAGCAACCTTTCAATAAAATCCCATTTTATTTGGAAGTTTGTCTTGTTTGACTCTTTTTTTTTTGCACCCAGATCCTGTTATTGTTGCTGCCCTCATCCCCGGGCCCATCACGAGGAACATAAATATATGACACTGTACGTTTTAGCCCAGAGAAGGGTTTTTGCTTAAGGTGGTTGTGCAAGTGTTAAGAAGACTAATTCAGTCTACGTCATTTACAGTGGGAAGCAAATCCCGTGTTTCAGAGAAAAACAAATACTTTTTAAAGAAATATAAACAGTTTTTGATTTGTACCAATTTGGACAAAAATCAACAACTACTGTTATCATTCTAATGGCAAAGGGTTAAAGTTAGGGCTAGTGGTACTTAGAACCCAGCTTGTGAGAAATGACAGTTTTGCATTGACAGTTTTTAAGTGGTAACAGTGTGTACCCATGAGGTACAGTGTACAAAGGAAATACAGTAAAAAAAAATTTTAAAAAAGGAAAAGGAAACACGTGTGTTCCTTCTGCTAAAATAAAATATAGCTAAACTACTGCCATGCTTGCAGGTCTGTGATGTCGTACAGCTGTGATCTGAGCTAATACTAATGCTAGTATGGTAATATACTGATATTTAGCAAGTCCAATGTTGCACATCTTAGTTATGCGTGTTAGCGTGCAACTAAAGGATGTAGCTGGCATCACAATAGGACAATTCAATGGGCACATGTGCAAAACTTTATTGTTATTTATTTAGTAGTTTTTGATCCAGTGCCCATTTACCTTTTTAAGTAAGTGTTTGCCCCCTTCCTGATTTTCTTTCTATTTTTTCATATTTGTCTCACTTAAATGTCTCAGACAAATTTTAAAATTAGACAAAGATAACCCGAGTAAATACAAAATGCAGTTTTTAAATGATGATTTTATTTATTAAGTGAAAAAAAGATATCCAAACCGACCTGGCCCTCTGTGAAAAAGTGATTGCCCCCTAAACCTAATAGCTGCTTGTGCCACCCTTTGGCAGCAAGAACTGCAATCAAGCATTTGTGATAACTGGCAATGAGTGTTTCACATCACTGTGGAGGAATCTGGCCCTCAGTTAAGGTCAGTGTTCATGATTCAACAATAAGAAAGAGACTGGGCAAAAATGGCATCCATGGGAGAGTTCCAAGGAGAAAACCACTGCTGACCAAAAAGAACATAAAGGCTTGTCTTACGTTTGCCAAAAAACTTCTTGATGATCCCCAAAATATTGGGAATATTGGGAAAATATTCTGTGGACTGATAAGTCAAAAGCTGAACTTTTTGGAAGGTTTGAGTCCTGTTACATCTAACTTCATACCAACAGTCAAACATGGTGGTGGTAGTGTGATGGTCTGGGGCTGCTTTGCTGCTTTAGCACCTGGACGACTTGCTGTAATCGATGAAAACATGAATTCTGGTCTCTACCAGAAAATCCTGTGAAGGAGAATGTCTGGTCATCAGTTCATCACTTGAAGCTCAAGTGAAGCAGGACAATGATCCGAAATACACCAGCAAGTCCACCTCTGAATGGCTCAAAAAACAAAACCAAAAAAAAAAAAAAGTCAAAGTCTGGACTCAAATCCAGTTGAGATTTGTTTCATGATCTGAAACATTTAAGTGTGACAAATATCCAAAAAAGTACAGAAGGAAATCAGGAAGGGGGCAAATACTTTTTCACTGTACTGTACATGCTAAAAAAATCTCTGAAAAAAATAAAATAAAACAGATGATTTGGATAAGCAGAAAAATGGATGGATGAATGGAAAATAAAAAGATTCAGGATATGAATATGTAGAATCATATTTTGTTGTCCAAATATTATTGACATGTTTGAGCAGGTTTAAGTTGCATGCAGATAAACAGTCCATGTGGAGAAACCTGAAACCAGTCAGTAACCACTGGCTACTGTCCGTGCCAGTGAATTTTAAAATGCAGTACTCTTAGTTGTAATCACTGACCATTATAAAATATATACTGATTTGTGGACTCCTGGTTTAAAAGCTCAGATTCTGGCATTGTGGGTGTATTTTTGGTGCATCCATACAGTCTATGAGTGCACTAAGTGACACACCAATAAAATGTTAGAATTTCACTCACCAAAACTGAAGCAATTCTTGGAGCATCTGTTAGTACAATTAACCTCATAATTGCATTAAACAAGCCCCAAAAGGCAGCGACAGCACAAACACGGTCAACATGTTGCATGCCACATAAATGTCAAAATAAAACGAATTTAATAAAAATAAGAACATATGTTCCATAAAATCAAAGAATAAAAAAGAAATGACCCCATATTTAACATGAAGGAGACCGTAAATAATCAGACTGATCCAGTGTTCGTAATTCTTAATCTCTCTTTATTGCATTAGAACATACATTTCTCATATATATCTATATATATATATTTTATAAATGTGAATTTGTACACTACAATCTTTTATTGTAACATGTTAGAAAATACTCGTAACGCTCCAAAAACATAGCACTAAAAACAGTTACCAAACAATGATTATTACATTTCCTCGTTTTGTTTTGTTTTTGCCATCGAGAACAGAAAAAACAAGATGGTGGAGATGAACCTGTCGATCTAGAGGAGGAGAGGACCACTGTGGCAGACAAACAGGTGGGCTGTTACACTTTTTAATGGCAGCTTTTTGTAACCAAATGGAAGGGGATGAGTGGAGGGTTGGGTATGAGGGTTGGAAAGCACGGACAGTCACATAGGACTGTGTCACGTAACCATCTAAGCAACGGACAAAGGGCCCAATCACACTCAGTGAAACATTCAGAATCCTTTTTGGCCATTAGACCTTCAGTTAATCTTAAAAACACGTGACACATGTAAAAATAAGCACATAAATGTGATGGCAGTCATCGTATCCAGATACAGGAGCTGTAAAAGATCACGCTGACGTATTTTTAGGTTATGCTTCTGTCGACTAAAAGCGTAATCACCATAGACCATTATAAAAGACGGATGTGGCCACTGTGGCATCATCTATTGGTCTGTGGACTGTGACCATATTTGGAAAAGAGGGTGGAGCTAATACTAGCAAGCTGCTTCCATAGACTGTTTCAGTACATACCTGCTACGTGATAAGTGAAAGACTAATAAAATACTAGAATTTGACTCACAGAACAGGAGCACAAACTTTACGGTCACTCAGTGAACAGCTTAGTTATAATCGCAGACTTTGTGTAAAACACAGACATAGGCTATTGTGACACCACCAAGCCTCAACTATAGCTTAGCTTAGGTGCATTCATACACTGCATGGGTGCAATGTGCAAACATAGATACAGACACAGGGATAACTACAGACTCACTTAACAGAACTGGACCACAGACTTTTTGGACTGTCTGTAACTCTGGTCCGGTCCGGTCTCATCACAAAACGTAAAATAGTCACAAATTGTCCTGCATTTTTGTGACAGTCAGCACCACTTTGAAACTAATTTATTTCAGTCAGAACCATATTTCCTGACTGCAGTACATATAATGTCAAGAATCTTCAGTGGAAATGTGTCACCCTCGTAAACAAGAAAACTGAGCCTTTAAAAAAATGACAACTGTTGCATTTATTGATTAAATTAATAACTCGATTAAATTAACACCAACCTTTCCAGCCTCCAAACTGGACTTTTTTGCCTTTAAAATGTTCCATTTGTGTACATGGACACAAATCAGCATATATGAGACTGGAAAGACGAAAAATTGTGTCGAGAAACAGAAAAAAAGGAAAACTTGTGTCATAACACACAAATTAGTAGGGAGTAGTAACAGAAGTAGTACTGCAATATTATTTGTCAGATAATTAAACTAAATATGCATGAGTTGAGTTAGTGACACCTGCTACCAAATTCATCCCCTGTAGAGTTCGTATGAAGGGGGAAATTAGACGGAGACCAAACCGGTCTTTTT
>VUQI01056680.1:12530-25015 GCA_015106735.1 Paratilapia polleni
AGTAGATATTAAGTGGAGGAATCAGATGCATCAAACATGAGCAGCTAGAGTTACTGAAAGCAGGGCGAGCAGGACAGACGGTAACAGTAACATGAGGCCAGGAAACATGGGAGGGACAAAGCAGTGACAGCAGAAACAGTGGAAGTACAGTTTAACCACCTAACAAACCGACGCAGCAAGGCCAAGGTTTAAAAACTAGCAATACGGACACAAGTGACACTGCAGGCGTGTACAGCAGGTACAGATTCAAAGGATGGATGCGTGTGGATGTAAAGGAAGAGGAAGCAAAGTGAGGCATCAAGGAAACATTTAAGATTCAGTCTCCTTTTCGAACTGTCCTCTAAATGTTCAGTTGGGGGAAAGGGAGTGATTGTCCTCTTGAACACACCTCTCCTCCCCTCCTCACCTTAACTAATCCTTTCTTTTTTACCCTCCTCCTCCTCATCCCCCAACACTAGGCAACCTTTCTCTCCAGGGATTGGCTCTTTCCTTTTTACATACTCACATGCACATACACACAAAACCCTGTTACCATAAACGACATTTATACACACACATACACACACACTCTCCCACAAGCAAAGACACAACCGGTAGACACATTTAGACCCAGTATTACAGCGGTCTGGTTTGTTAGCAGAGCTGAAACATGGTTGGGAAAATGCACAGACTCTAGAAGTCTGTTACTGATATGACAATCAGTGCTACAATGGCACAATATAACTGTACTGGTGAAAAAAATCTATATCAGCTATTGCAGTTTTACAAATGAGACAGTTTTCCCACCTATTTGTTCAAGAGGTGCATTCAGATCACCTCTGAGCATGAGTGTACAAGACTAACGGAGCTCAGGATTAAAAAATGTAGTTCCCAAATGATAAATCAATTAGGGCCAGATTTATGATCAGATTAGTAATCTGCAAATTGTTTAACGCCATAAAAAAGCATGTCTTATGTTGTGCCTGAAGGGGTGTGAATTTTTGGGGAGGGGAAGATGTTAGGACGGGCACGCAATTGGTGCAGGTGGATTTCTCAAAGTTGTGAGGACAGTGCCAAATCTTAGGCTGTATCCTGCAGCTCTTTGCTGAGTCCTCACTCCACATGTTTTGAGCTGAGCCCTGCATCTTTCTGGAGCTCAGTAATACTGGGATTTTAATGAAACAGAGCAGAACTGAACTGAACCTAATGTGGAGAGTCAAAGGGAAGGATCTACTGAGATTTGCAGGCAGGTAAATTACTTTTTAGAGAGAACAGAGAGCATTTCAGGTTTTTAGTCACATTTCCACAGAGATCAGTCCATAATGAAAAGTGCAGAGTGCACAAAGCCTCTGCATGCCTTTTCTCAGCAGTGTGTATACACACAGAGCTCTGCAACATCACTAATTGACTTTCTTGTAGCTGGTTTATTTATTTATTAAGCTTCTCTCTAGTATTGGATCAGTCATTATTATTATTGTTAATAACCAGATTGCTAGCAGTTCACCTGCAGAATTTTGAATTGTGGCCTCACACTAATTTGCCCTCCTTAATAAACCTGGGAGACTGCAGTTCTGATTTAGTCATTCATCAGAAAAAAAAAGAAAATACTGTTTCTGAATTTTATATTTTGGGTTTCCAATTTTAGAGTAAATTTTCTGCAATTTTATAAACCAAACAATAATTAAAGTAATTAAAACTAATCAATAACTGCACCCCTAAAAAAAAGATAACCATATGCAAAAGTACCTACATTTAAGACATCTCATGTTTCCTTCCCTCCCCTCCTCCTCTCAGTGAGTAGTATTGTTGTGTTATGATGTTAGGTTCCTAAGGCAGTATCACAGTACAGTCCATAGAGAAACAACAGCAATACAGAAATACACTGGCCTGCCCAGAACCTTATATCCAGCTCAAGGATTTTTCTCTTTCTTTTTTTTTTAAGCCTCTGGTTATTTGGTTTACTCTTTCCAAAAATACTGACATTAAAATAAGGGGGAAAAAGATTCTGGAGGTAATTTAAAAATGTTAAAATCTTCTTTCTCATGGTGCCCTTGTAGCACAGTGGGCTAAGGCATCAAGTTCTTGCGACATCATTGGTTTGAAACCGGCACGTGACCACTGCCGTTATATGTTCTCCTCGCCTCCTTCCCATCACATTCCACTGTTAAAAACTACATGTTGTAATGCCATGACGGTTTTCTTCTAAACTGACTGATCTGGAACTATTTTACTTCTCTTGAGAATTGTAACTGAGGGAACACCTCATTAGTGGTGGGGAAGTGGAGCATGGCTATTAGGTGCCAAAATAACATCCAGTGAATCACCACAAAATGAATCCATGAAAACAAAAAGAAGGACTTGTAGAGATGCCTCCAGTATTTTCTGCAACAATGAAGGAAAGCTGTGATGGGCTATAAAAGCTGCATCAGAATCCACATGTTGAAAGATATGTAAGTGCTGAAGTGATTTAACATTTAAAATATATTTTCTGTCAGTGTAAGCACTGTATAAGCATTTTACTCTCCAGCGACAAAAAGCCTGGATGCAGGCTCATCAATTCACTGTTTGCACTTAATTTGTTACATTTCTCTATTTACAAAAAGTTATATGTAAGTTGATACTGTGATAAGCCCACATTTACATATAATTGTTTTATTCATAAAATAACATATAGGGAAACACTTCATCTTACTCTTGTGTTGATTAGAGATGTAATTAAAGGTTTGGGTGGGACGCAGATTGGGATGTTTGGGTTTAGCTGGGTTAAGCTTAATTTATACTTCTGCAGTGAATCTCTGTAAAGCCTACAACAGCCTGCACCAGTGGCTGACACTGCAAAAAGGTATAGGAGGGAATGGTGGTATCGTACGGGCCAATCACAGTTGTTAACAGATGCATCGACGAGATGTGTAGTTACTTTTCTAGAGAGGTGCATGTCAGATTATGGTGTGGAATTTCAGAAAGGTTTGTGGTTACAACGTACGATAAGTATAAATCCCTTTCTGTGTGGAGTTTGCATGCTCTCCTTGTGCCCGCGTGGCGTCTCTCCAGCTTCCTCCTACAGACCAAAGACATGCTTCTTAGGTTAACTGGTGATTCTGAATTGGCCGTAGGTGCGAATGTGAGCGTGAATGTCTGTCTCTATGCGTTACCCCGGCGATAGACTGGCGACCTGTCCAAGGTGTATCGCGCCTCTCGCCCTATGACAGCTGGGATACAGTCCAACCCCACTGTGACCCTGAACTGGATAAGCAGAAGAAAACTGGTGGATGGAAATGCTGCTTTGTGTATATTTATGCTTACAGACCCTCTATGTTAAATTGTGTTTTGAGTATAATTCATTTGCCAAAAAGCAACAAATAACAAATCTTTAAACATATTTAAAGACAAATCTGGTTGATAGACTTTTTTTTTTTTTTTTAATTTCTACATACATTGTAGAATAATATTTTTTTTTATACATAATTGTGTTGTGAAGAACTGATGTTGTGACAGCCTGACTTTATATCCCATTATTCTGTCTTTTCATGTAACTGCAAATAACAAAAATGTAAGGTTTGGGAATATTTGTTGTTAAAAACAAGTCACTTTGGGATCTGGGGAATATTCGCGACAGATTAAGTGATGACAAAAATGAATTCAACTGCATCGGTTTACCAAGCTAGTACTGCTGAGCTCAAATTTTTTATTTAAAGATTAAACTCGTGGCATTCGGCTGAAATTCAATCTACTGTGACTGCCCAATCTGTACCCGAAACACATTTTATTCTACACATGTGGAGAAAACAAGAGCTACTTCCTGTTCCTAACTTTCACAGTAAAAGCCACTGACTTGTACAATGAGTGACTGCTGTACTCTGTGAGTTTATTAGTTATGTTACTCTTAGTATTGTAAAAGTCACACTAAACATATGCAATATGCATTTCTAAAGATATGTTCCAGTTATGAACATAAAGTGAAGCTTTAACTGAAGCTTTTCTTAACAAATTTCAGCATTTAGGCAAAAAGCAAAAAAAAAAAAAAAAAGCATGCACACACAGGGGAGAACATTAACTGAAACCAAGCAAGAGTACGCAGAAATAAAATCTAAATATTTCTATATAATACAGCCACCTATGCCGACAATAACACACATAAAGGTCACATGAATTATCCTCATTTTCGCCCTTGCATAGACTAAATCAGGTTTCTGGTACAGATTGAGAAGTGACGGAGAGCACAGTGGAGTGTGATGGGAACCAACAGCTAATTTTGAAAAACTTTACAGAGCTGCTTCTAGATGTTATCAAGACTTCTCGAGGCTTCCATTAAATTCAGTGGCTCAACTTTCAGATACAGGGTTCTGGGCGAGAGCTGGGCCGGCAACTGCCTGGCGTGACGTGGGCTGGTTCTGGCATTGAGGTGGCCGATTTCTGATTGGTCTAAAATCAGCCAGGGACAGTTGACGCAGCTCAGGTTGCCCTTTTTTCCTCATGTTGTGCTAAGATGACAGAGGTTCAACTATACACTATGATTATTAGACAGTTACTAACAAGTGACAACGACTAGAGCCACTGAAGCATCTGCGAGTGCCACAACCAGCCCGAACGTCTCCTGTTTGAGTGATATTGTAGTGCGTGTGGTCTATAGTACAGTAGCATCAACACAATGGTCCAATAGACAGATCAGATAGAAGATATCATACAGATGGTCCAATACAGTTATAGTACAACATCTATACATCAACTATACATTGTGCGGTTTTTTTTTGTTTTTTTCTCTTATTTTTCAAGGGGTCTCAGGGGATAGACTTGGTCACCATTACATCACTGCTGTAAGACAGGGAGGGGGTTCAAAGAGTGGTGAGCAGAGCCATAGGTAAACAGTGTTTGATCTTTAGCATCTTGCAACTTGGCATCAGGTGTGGAGAACCACTTCTAGAGTGCAACGCTGTCAGAAATAAACAGAATATGCCAGTTTAATAGGGTGGCAGTAACAGAGCAATAAAGTAGGCAAGTTTAATCATTTCGAGGTAGAGTTTTAGAGAACTTGTTCAGTGGTTTCCACAAATAGACTTTAGTTGGGTGGCCTGCCCAGGTATAACAATTTGCAATTCATTTTTGGATTTTTATCCATGGACAGCTGCCTTGCTCTTTTGATGAAAGGTCAGTCACTCCTAACCCTGGCCCTTTAAGCCTTGTATTTTCTTTACCAGCCGACT
Source organism: Paratilapia polleni (assembly GCA_015106735.1). Taxonomy (NCBI): domain Eukaryota; kingdom Metazoa; phylum Chordata; class Actinopteri; order Cichliformes; family Cichlidae; genus Paratilapia; species Paratilapia polleni. Next base: position 17,711 of record VUQI01056680.1, read on the forward strand.
TGCTCGCCAGGTTAGCGTTCCACAATATCGTTCAGATGCATCGCCAAAAAAGCTCTCATCCCACAGTCACACATACTCAAAGTCAGCTGTCGACAGTAGTTCTTGTTCTGCTCTGGAAATCTGCTGCAAGCTGAAAGCCCACCTTATCTTTGGCAGCACTGTTTCCTCACAGCAAGAGGGACCTTAGTTTGAACCCAGGCAGGATCCTTCTGTGTGGAGTTTACATGTTCTTTCCATAAATAAATAACCAGAACCTGCAGCAGGTGGAGAACTGGTTTCACTGCCCCTATGCTGTGCTCACTGAGGCTGCAGAGCAGAACAAGGATTACTGTGTTGGAGCCATCAGTCGAGAAACTCACTGCAGGTGCAGCTGTTTATTGCTCCCTTATTTATTATCAAAAGTATGTGTTATTTATAATTTTTTTTTTTTTTAGAAAGCATGGGTGCACCTCCATTTGCATCTACACACATACATTGACACATGTACACGACCCGCCACAAATACAATCTAATTCTCTGGGAAATTTTGTTGTTAGAAGTCATTCAGCAGCTGGGTCATTGTGGATAGACTGGTCAGATCTTGTGATGATGGAGTGCACCAGTATACACTGACATCTCTATTCAGTGTGGCTTCAGGAGCCACATCAGACCACACTGATTTGAAACCACAGAAACTCTGAACCAGAAATGGTAGCAGCAAACACTAATAAGTCTTACAAAACTTAAAATAAGTTTAAACGTGAATTCGAACCAGAGATAAGACTAATAACTTATCCTAACAGCACTCCAAGGATAAAACCTCTCCGCTGTTTTCTTTAACAGTTATGAGCTTTGTCCAAATCTTAGTTTACCAGCTCCAAATCGGTTCCACTGTTGAGCTGATGACTAAACACTGAAACCTCATCATTCTCATTAACCTTAACATATGGCATTTCATGCATTGTGCTTGTGGAAGTTCATTATCTGAGTCATCTGGAGAGTAAGAATTATCACTGGAACCCAATAAATTTCTAAAGAGCTGCTGTAAAGTCCTCTCACATAACCTGACCAAACTTTCTGTCTATCTATGGCTCTGGTTCCAAAACAGGGTTAGGGGTTAGGGGTTAGGTTAGGGGTTCGGACACTGAGGACTTCAGGGGGTTAAAGGACTAAAGGGATTACAATACTAAGGTGTTTAAGGAGTCTGGATGATGAGTTGTTGAAGTTAGGCAATGACAGTCAAGGTTTACAGTGATGAGAGATTTACCGAGATACAGGAGCTGAGAGATTTATGGGTGAAGAGGTTAGTATGAGTCTTATGGGTGGGTAATGTTAGGATATGACAGTGGCCTCCGTAACTATAGCAGGGTCTTCTATGTCAGCTTTACTTTGGACCATCCTCAGCTCCAGCTGGGGTGGACTGGGCCTCCGACCAGGACCTGCTAACTCTGAGGGAGAGAGGGGCAGGTAGGGGTTAGACGCCTTAAAACTGGATTCTGGAACATTTTTAATCTGAAGACACATGTATGTATGTATAGGTGTGGTACTAGGTATTTTAAACCAGTTGTGCAGGAGAAGCCAATAACTAATAAAGTAACAGCAGCAGTAATTCAGACCCACAGATGTAAACTATCAATTAGCTGCTGTGATTTTGACATGTATGCCACGTGCAGGTAATAACTGTTACAGCTATGCTTTTTATTTTTTCACTGAAGATTTTAAACCCTAAAGTATGTTGCAGTTTAAACAGATTTCATATAAATGTTTGTGTTTTTGTATATGAGATTCAAACAGTGAAAGATTTAGGCATTAAGTTATGTTTTTCTCACCATGAGCGTAAGATATGGTCCTCTGGATAACATGGTGCATCACTGAAAAAGTCTTCTCACAGGCAGTCTGAGAGTCAGATAAGTGAAAACAGAGTAATTAATCTCCTTTCATTCTGCCTTAATATGGTTCTCCTTACCTTTTATTCACTTAGCAATATTTCCACCACATTAACTCTCCCCGGCAACTAGGAACCTTTTGAGGAACTTCCCCACATGAATCAGGGTCTAAGTTAGTTTACCCTACAGGAAGTCCCTGTTTGGGGTGGGCGTGCTTACGATGCTAAACATTTCTGACTGCTTGAGTATTTGCAGCATTTTACTTTAGCCAGTAATCCACACTCAAACGTAGTCAATCTCAACACCAACTCGTAAAATATTTTTGCTTGCTTTAATAATCACGTGGTGGGAGTCTTGAATCAGCTTTGCTGTTACCACTCGTCTTCTCTTTTCTAGCATTGGCTCAATTACTCCATTTTCAAAAGCAGTGAATCCCAAACAACAGCAGCACCACCTGCATATACTATTTCTGTAGTGTTGCCTCTCCCCTGTCTTACAAAGGATGATAAAAAAAATAGTTCCAGCAAATTTGGCCAGTTTCACCTTCAACATCATGTTTTTGTGCAACACAGGACTATTTTCAGCTCCTGTTTGCAGAAAAAAGTCCTGTTTTTTTCCCTTTTACACTTGTGAAAAGGGAGTTTTTCCTTCCCACTGTTGCCAAGTGCTTGCTCATAGGGGGTCGTCTAACTGTTGGGGTTTTCTGTCTATATTGTAGAGTCACCAGAGTTCAGATTGTTTCCTCTTAATTTTTCCCCTCAAACATTACAGGAGAACACTGTGTTACTAGTATGCTCCTGGTCTCACTTCTCCACCTGATGCTCAGCCTTCAGGCTCATCAACTGCTGAAAACTGTTCAGCTCTCATAACCAGCAAGTATCCACCACACGGAATTCAGGTCAGTTTGAATACAAAGTTCACGTTTGCTCTCTGTGCAGCTTTAAGGTCAAGGGTGAGATCACACAGTGCAAGTCAATGGGACTTCCAGGGAGCGATCTAAAACTAGCAGCTGTCCTGGAAGCCGTCTGGACATGCCTGAGAAGATGATCTCGAATGAGAGGTCAGCCAAATTTAAATCAGGTAAGGATGCGATTACCCCTCTTAAACAGCATCATTGCTGTTGTATAAGCCTATGGTATAGTCTTCTCCATTATTGCCTCCTACTGGACTGTAGTGGAGCATTTCATTATATAGTCACCCTCAGAAATGATCTGCAAAAAACACAACCGTTGCTCTTTCATTCGTCAGTGAACCAATTCACTAAATCTCTGCAGGTCTTTAGACGATCCAAAACGTTCAGGTACTTTGGACTGAGCTTTAGATTGTTGTGTTTTTTGTGTGAGTGTGCACCTTTAGGTCATTGGGATAGTGATGTGTCCACGCTAGCAACATAGCAGCAAACAAATCCCCAGTTCCTACGAAGACAGCGTCCACTTTGGGAACTTCTAATCGAACTCTCTGTGTTGTCCTGCTGCCGTCTGGACGAACTGAACAACACAACAGACACACAACAGGTTAAATTCTTGAATTAATGTCAAACTAAATTCCTAATCCTGTCACATACCATGACGCTGGCTGCCCAATGACACGAGGAAGCGGTCTCCCAGTCTAGAGGGAAGATCAGAGGATGTAATAACCACTGTGTCTGGGCCCATCGCGTGGAGAAGGTCCATTACCTACAGATAGTCAGTGAGAGCATGACATACACAGGTATGAAGCTGGAAAACCAAAAAGAAGAAATCTTCTTTTACAGCAAGAAAACATGCAGGAAAGAAAAGAGGGATAAACTGATCTGTTACCTCCACAGCGTCTTTCTCTGTGCTGATGTTTTTCCCCGTCAATAATCTAAAACACAAGCAAACGATCACTATGCCAACAGCTGCAAAACAAATATGTAAATTGTCATTTGTGTCTTATTCTCAATTCTCTGAGTATAATGAATATCCCAGGTAGCTGAATTATCAAAACTGTGAAACAATTAATTCCACTGTTCACTGAAAACATAAGAGCAACAAAGACCATAAAGTCAAGAGAGCTTTTCATATACAGAAAAACCTGATTCAGTCTGATTCTGCAGGTATACAGAAAGACCAGCAGGTGGAGTAACTTCACAATGAAGCTGGATGTGAGACTCTTCAACTGTGGCTTAATATTACAGCCCAATAAAGGAGCTATGAAGGTAAAAAAAAAAAAGGACCAACAGAATGTGGAAAACGTTGACATTTGGCCGTTTCTCTATGGGAATCATCAAAATGCCACTGAAAACTAAAAAGCAGGTATTATAATTGTTCTAATTTATAATAAAGTCACATAAAATCAACCTCCTTAACCCTGATGGATTCACCTGTAGCTCCACAGAGTACCTACACATATAAAGGAGTTCAATTTAAGACTTTAAAACAATGACATAAATTCCTAATAGTATTTGAACTGGAGTGTGAATCAGACTTCATCTTATTCCAAAAACAGCAGAGCCTTAATGATGCGATCTCACTGTGTGATCTTAATGTGCAGAGGAGGGCAGAATATAAATATCTTTACAGACAAAAGTAGGTAAAGATAAAGTGCACGCCTTTATTTACAGATCCAAGTAGTTATAAAGAAATCTTTAGAGGGTAAATGTGTAATTTCAAGGCATCTTGGCTTTAAAGCGCTTCAGTTAAGAGTACATAAAAGATAAAGTGTGGAATAAAAACTTAACAGCAAAGATAAAAGAGGATAAGAGGGGAGCTAAGGTGTATTTTTGGGACCATAAAATGGAGGTATTAGATAACATAAGTGGCATTACATAAAAATGGTTTGCATCAATGTACTGCTTCTCACACAGAAACTCAGAACTACTGCAGAGCCGTTCTGGGAGAGGGTATCTCATGTTTAAGCAGCTACACGTCACATGCAGGCATCATTAAGTTAAAGATTTGAAAAGAGGACAGCTATAAGGACTGAATGTGTGTGTGTGTGACTGTGCCATTTGTCATTTGTCACAGGAAACCAAAGACAATAAATAAAATGAAAATTTAAAAAATCCAGCTTTCTTTGTGACACCTAGGTAGATTTTTTTTTAGACCATCAGAGGGATGAAATTTAAAACCGAAATTCAGAAGTTAAAACTTTTTGGTTGGCTCACATTTTTTCATACCCTGTAAAGGCTTTATCTTTATTCTCTCCATTTCTCTCTTCTCTTTCCCCTCAATCAGTTGCAGCAGATGGCTGCCCCTCCCTACCGGAGGTTTCTTCCACTTAAAGGGAGTTCTTCCTCCCCACTGTCACCAAGGGCTGCTCATTGGTGATCATCTAATTTTTGGGGTTCTCAATCTACTATTGTAGGGTCTTTACAATATAAAGCGCCTTGAGACGATGGTCGTTGTGAATTAGCGCTGTATAAATGAAAGTGAACTGAAAGTGGCAATGCTAACAATATCTTTAAGGCTGGTCTGCAATGATATTGTTAGGGTGGTAGTCTACTAATCAGAAGGTGAGTGGAAGGACAGACATACAGAGATTTCTCAAATGATTAAGATTAAAAACAACACACATTTGTAAACACTTTTACTTACTCAGCCTCAAACTGGTTAGGAGTAATAATGTCAGCAACAGGAACCACCTTGTTCTTGTAGACGGGATAAAGATTCTGAGGTACATACTGCAGAAACAGACACTCAGGTCAGAGTCACACAGACACACTGAAAAAACTCAGAGGATTTAATGTGTAGGCTCACTTAATACAATGCTTTTCTCTGATGTTTGTTTTCATGGTTTTAAATGATGAACATCAACTGTCCGCACAGTGTAATATATACACAACACAGACACACACAGAGTGAGTCACTGTGTATATGTAATACTGTCATATCACAATAATCCTTCTGTCATGAGAAATTAGTCTTGTAACACACCCACAGAACACGAACACAAATATATATATTTGTATAAACACACACACACAGACACTAAACCCCTCCCACACAAAACTGAAAGGCACAAAAATCCTTTTTAAAAAAATCTACCAAATAACAATAGGCATCTGCATGGACGCACATCCAACAGCAAGAAACAGCAGATAAGGGTATACAGCTGGCAGAAATCTCACCATAGATCCATGATCTCCAAGGACAGGGTCACATACTGAAACGACAAATATGGAGTGAGAGTGAGAGTACACCAACAATTAGCACATTACATAAACACTGCAGTGATGGGAGGCATGAAAGTGGATTTGGAGATGTGAGCGCATCCAAGCTGGGAAGAAGACTGACAGAAAAACCAATTATCCGTTTTTAAAGTATTAAAACAGAAGACCTAAAGACCCTGCTAGTGCCTCCTTGAGGCTATACTGTTCATTATATGTCAGTATAGAAATTTTCAGAGGAAATGACTAATATACTAATATCTATTAATCTATCTAATCTATTATTGTGGCGGAGATAAAAATGTAAATGTAGTTCTAAGGGTGCAGCTAGACTTCAAAGATAACTCCTTATGCTGCAACTCTGGGGTCTATCCATCTATCCATCCATCCATCCATCCATCCATCCTCTTAACTGCTTAACTGCTCCAGTTCAGAGTCGCAGGGCAGCTGGAGCCGATCCCAGTTGTCCATCCAAAACACTGTCCTAACACATACTGAAATCTATCCATAGCAGTGCTAGCAAGCACCTTAGATTTCTTACAACCTTTAGGAAGATGTGGTTCTAAAGGCAGTACAAAATTTACAAACTTGATCAAATATCGAGTTAATAAGACAAAGATTAAGCATCCAGTGGCATCTTGATATGACACTGTGCAAAAATTTGTGCAATACAGCTCAAAACCTGTTTACAACAAGAACTCTGTACACTCTTTCTTGACTAAAAGGCCCCTGCTGTCTTATAATCAGTGCTCTCCTTTGATATTAAAGTAAAGTTAAAGAACATTATAACAATATTCAAAAGCATCTTACAGACACACAGAGCAGCATAGAGTATGTAACAGAGCACTTTCTGTCCACAAAAAGTGCTTAGGTAAACACATTATGCACATCACCCTCTGTCTGCTTATTATTTTGAGCAGAGGCAGTAGGTCTTCACTATATCGATCATTTTGTTGATAGTCTTACATCAGTTCTGCGTATGACGCTGGATACTGTGGCTCCTCTGAAAAAGAGAGCTTCAAATCAAAAGAGCTTGACCCCGTGGTATAATTCAGAAGTGCGTGCCTTAAAGCAGATAACTCGTAAGCTGGAGAAGAAATGGCGTTGCACTCATTTAGAAGGCGCTCGTCTGGCCTGGAAAAATAGTTTGTTGCTGTATAAGAAAGCCCTTCGTAAAGCTAGGACATCTTACTATTCCTCACTAATCGAGGAAAACAAGAACAACCCCAGGTTTCTTTTCAGCACTGTAGCCAGGCTGACAAAGAGTCAGAGCTCTGTTGAGCCAAACATTCCTTTAACTCTGACTAGTAA
>VUQI01056685.1:9127-23042 GCA_015106735.1 Paratilapia polleni
TTTTTTTTTGTTATATTTATATATATATATATATATGTGTGTGTGTGTGTGTGTGTGTGTGTGTGTGTGTGTGTGTGTGTGTGTGTGTGTGTGACAAACCTGCACCCTGGTCTCAAGAAAATTAGCCATTCATTTCTGATGGTTAGGGTTAGGGGCTAGGGAAAGCATTATGTCAATGGAGTTCCCCACTAAGGTGTCAAAACAAGTGTGTGTGTGTATAGAGAGTGAGAAACTCGGATAATAGAGATCATGTAGAGCATCTTTCTTCCACTTCACCTTTATCCCACTCCCCTCTCCATGTCATTTGTTCCTCCTGTCATATTTTATTTATCTTCAGTCCAGTGTTTTCTCTCTCGCTCTCTCTTTCCCTCCTCCTCGTCTCTTTCTTTCATCTCACTTTAAACGACAACCCGACAGATGATGTTAGAACCATCTGAGACATCTGTATGTGAGTGTGTCCATCTGTTTGTTGTGTGTTTTTGCTGCTTCTTCTTTGCTTATTTGTCTTATACTCAGCCCTCTGTGTGGACTGTTTTTAATGTATACATAAAATATTTTTATGAAAGGGTAGAATTTTGTATAAATCTATATGTGCAGGGGGACCAAAATGACAGCAGAGTATATGACGTACTTGTCACCTCAGAAACACAAAAATACACACTGAAATGCAAATGTTTATGTCTTGGAAAACATGCCGATTATTTTGGGGCCACCTGGTTGGGAAAACAGGGTGAGTCTGCATGTAGGTGTGAGTGTGTAGTATGTATGTGTGTGTGTGGGCATGTATGTGCGTGGATCCCATTTGTGTGATGCGATGAGAAACGTCTGTCTCCCAGTGGGTCTCTCTTAAGGCGTACTAGCAACGCCAAATGCTGCCAATGGGGGTGCATTCGCACGTGTGTGTGTGCTTGCACACTTAAGCCTTCCAAATGTTCTTGCTGAAAAGAGATCCAAGTACATGACTCAAACGTCACACCTCTTCTGTTGCTAGCTTTCTGTCTCCCTCTCTTTTACACAAATCCTCATTTTCATCTCATTCTGTTAACAGTGAGCTGTGTTTTTTAACCTCATATTGGCGTCAGTGACTTTTCACTTTTTCCAGAGTGCACACACTGACTGAATAAGAGTGTGTGCTAACTTTTTATCTGCACAGAATGTGTCGTCTATAATGTCTGACATAATCATGCATGTCTGTCTGTAATAGATGACATAATTTGATTTATTTAAAGGAGCAGCATCAGGCATCAAATACTACCATATGGATAGAGTGTAATAGATGCTCTGTACTGCTGTTTTTTATGTGTCTACCTTTTGTATTCTGTCTGTTTGTCTATGCTTATCAGGTCACCTGCAAATTGCAAATTTCCATGCATAACTTTGCAACCTTCCATATGTTTTATATGCAAGAAGCTAACAAAGATAAAAAAAATAAAAAAAAAACTAGGCTTCATGGCTGCAAAATGGATGAAAAGGCTTTTCTCTCTCAGCTTGATATGGCAGCCAACTTTGATATGCAAGACATTTCTATTCCAACCAGCTTTAAAAGGGGACAAAAGAAATAATGAAAAAAATATATATACATAGAGCTGGCAAGAACAATTTGAATAAAATAAAATAAAAAGAAAGGTGAAAATATGAGTGTAAAGAAATTTAGAAAGTGAGCATGGAGAGAATTTAGCTATCAACCAAACATACATACAGGAAAATGAAGGGTTGAAAATGTCACAATTTCTAGTTAACTCTGTGAATGATAAAAAGGGAAAATGCATGTATCAGAAGAGGTTCTCGGTTCAAATTGGATAGGAAGCAAACATAAGTGCAGAAATGTGAGAAGAGCAAAGGACATGACATCAAGTGTGCTTTTTTAGAGAAAGAGGGGATGTGCGAAAGTAAGAATGCAAAGACCCCATGTCAAGAAGTGAAAAAGATCTTAGATTTGTTGTATAGGAATCTGAGAGGTGGCGTAAATTCGGCTGCTCAACACAAACTCGAAAGACATGCAAATTGCGTATGCACACGAGAAGGTGTGAAAGAGTTTGCATATGACTGTGTGTATGTGTGCGTGTGTCCGTGTGTGCATGTGTGTGTGTGTGTGTGGAAGAGAGAGAAAAAGAGAGGGACGGGGGCCCAGCAGGTGGAAATAAGTGTGACAAAGTGGTGACGCACTTGAACAAGTGCAGAGAAATGAGCTTCCTCCCTATTTCTGTGCTGCTCCCTCTCTTCTCTTGAATAAATCTGTAGTCATTAATATTCATCTATTCAACATACTGTAGCTTCTACAGACATGTTCATGCCCCGCCTCCCCACGCTACTCACAGTGGCTCTGATTTTGTCTGATCTGATGGTTGAGTGACATGGACGTTGTCCAATCAAACCCACACAGTTGGACTCTACGAAAAAGTGCGTCATAGAATTTATCTGCCAAACAAAAGCTTGGAGACCAATGGGAATGTGAAGGATGAGCTGTTTGATGTGCTTGTTTTATCCTTATATAGGCATGACAAGCTGTGATTCCACTGAGTGAGCTCCATGCCACAGAGTGTGATGTGCGTGCAGTAGGAGTCTGTGACTTTTGTATGTAACAGCTTTCTATTTGCACAGATTGAAGTCTGCCACACACATATTGTTGGACAAAGTGAAAATAAAGCATTTGTTCCCATATTTGCATAAAAACAATGAAACAATTTAAACCATTATTGTTTTATTAAAGATATATGAAACCCCTACTAAATCATCCGTAGCTGAACTATGCCTCTCCCTCTTACCTACCACGTAGGTAGGTAGGTAATTTACGTGCCAGCCCATTAACTCTTGCAGGGTACACACTTTCTATCACTAAAACAAATACAAATTCTTCTTATTAACTGCTAGAAATTACAAATTAGCATGGATCCGTGGGGAAGTGGGTAAAAGCTTACTGAGCAAGTCATTTAACTGCAGAGCAACACAAAGCACGTTTTTTAGAAACAAAAGAAAGGATGGCGCGGTTGTTAGCACTGTTGCCTCACAGCAAGAAGGTCCTGAGTTCGAATCCACCTGCGTATCTGCGTGGGTTCTCTCCGGGTACTCCGGCTTCCTCCCACAGTCCAAAGACATGCAGTTAGTGGGATTAGGTTAACTGGTAATCCTAAATTGGTCGTAGGTGTGAATGTGAACATGAGTGGTTGTCTGTGTTAGCCCTGCGACGGCCTGGCAACCTGTCCAGGGTGTACCCCGCCTCTCGCCCTATGACAGCTGGGATAGGCTCCAGCCCCCACCTGCGACCCTGAATAGGATAAGCGGAAGAAGATAGATGGATGGACAATATCCCATTCACTCTGGATGCAACCTGCAGATATGGTACATGTGAAGTATTCAGTGTGACTACATTCTACTGAAAAATTACAATAGGAGGATGAATCCCAGTAACTTAAATGATCCTCTTAGTTATGCCACCAGTAAATGCTTTAGGATTTTGGCAAGAAATTTATTGCAAACCACACTGTGCAACTCAGGTCTAATAAATTTGGTATGACATGATTTGATATGTGTAAAATGTATAATGAAAACTAACTGAATCATAGCCACACCACTGGAGGATCCATCATATATTTTGTCGTAACATCTCCACTTCAGATTATCTTAATTTTGTTTTCCATGTTTTTCTTCTGTCTATTCCATCTGGATTTTTTTCCCCACAAATGTCAGTGTTACATCATTTCATAATGCATTTCTTTAGGCTGGTTCACAGACATATGTTGTAGGCGGTCACATTTTAAGATAATCATACACAATTTCTGATACTGTCAGAATTTTTTCCCGGGCTATCTTTGGTCATAAGATTGTCACATCGGCCGACTTTGAACATCTGTTACTGGACGTCTGCTGTAGGGCCAAACTATAGTGTTTGTCATCTTTCATCTGGAATGGCCCCAAATCATTGAGTCTAACTTAGGTCAAAGTTTTCACTCAGATTGAAATCTCTTTTATATCAGACTGTGAGACTTCAAATTACCTTCAACTTTTAAGGATTTTTTTTCACAGAACAAGGACAGTGGATTTTGTTACCATCACTCAAACTGTAACTTCCTCCCAAATAGTATGAACAGGAGAAAATGTGTGAGTACTGCAATAAAGTTTTTTTTTTTTTAATGCAATGTTTCCTTTAATTTTGGTTGTCTATGGAAAAACTAGTTTTCTCTTTATTTTTTGGGAAGAAAAAATGGCCATGGCCACAAAGCTGATGCTCAACAATGCTTATGATCATTATATTTTGATTCCTGTCATTGTTGGTGTCTTTGTTTTGCTTTTTTTTTTTGATTATGTGAGCTTGCTGCAAGAGCAGGTGTTCCTTATATGGTGGTTTGAACCTCGTAGGGTCACTGTAGAGTGAATAGTTCACACTCCTCACACTGTTTTCACCCCCACATTTCCTGTTCTCTGTCTTTCTCTGCTGAATAGTTGCACCGTTAAGAAAGCTGGACAACTGCCTGGAGGACTTACACAATGGCAACTGTGTCTGTGTGTCCACGTGATTTTGTGTGTATGTGTGTGTGCAGTTTGATTGCTTTGGGTGTTTGACTGGAAAGTTGCCAAGACATAGAATGAAACACCCACACATAAAAAAACACTTTGTTAAAACAAGTATGAATTTATTCTTTCTTTATGGTGCATCTTTCAAGTACATCTTTTTTTACTTCTACAGTAAAAATAAATAACAAACAAAGCTGATTTTTCATATAGAATTGTTTCTTTTTCAGATACAAAACATAGAACATGCAGACAGAAAACAAAACAGAGGGGAAAATGGTATAACTGGCACTTTGGTCATCTGACAGTGACCTCACTGTCATGGCCACTGAAGAGCACCTGGGCTCAGTTTGACCTCCTCCACAAGACTCAGTAAGAGACTAAAAAGCAAGATGACACTGAATATTTTCCAAAATCATTCTTAATGGGGAACTCAGTTGGCAAAAAAAATCTCGAAGAGGAACTAGATTTCTGTAACTCTTGCAAGGCCAACTGGCTTTCTGATTGCATCTGTGTGAGAGAGTCTGTGTGTATATACCTCACTAGCAATACCTCCTACTCTTTCACTCCTACTACATCTTTGCCTTGCCCTAGTCACCACTATCAGAGCCAGAGATCGCCTCCTTCCATCCTGTCTTTGCACTTGAGAGATGGAGAGAGCTTTAGGATAACAGTGTGCAATTCAAAGGATAGTTGGGGGGAAGGAGTAGCTATACATCAGAGCACCTACGCTATCTTTCTTTTTTCAAGTTAATACAGTAACTTGCTTTCAAGAAGAAGGGAGTAATAAACCCTCCTGAAGGACAACTAGCTTCTTCCTATATTAGGTAACTTCCTCCTCCTTTTTTCCCCTGCTTCCGTTGCTCCCTCAGAGCATTTCTCCACCCTGCTTTTGCTGCCTCAGCATTAACAATTTCCACTTGGGTTTTTTTTTTTCTGTGTCACTTCATATCATCTCCATCAGTCTGTCTGCATGTCAGTCTGTCAGTCTTAAATTATCTCCTGTTTTCGTTCTCTCCAGACTCTCTCATTGCTCTCTTGGTGTATTTACAAATCAGCCAGTTTGCGCCTTGTCTGTCCATTTGGCATCGTCTGTTGATGAATCAGAGAAGTGAGAAACCTACTGACGTATTTGCCTTTTGCAGTGTTGCCTACTTGTGAATCCATTCATCCCCATTTATGCACACACACAGATGCCCGTTAAGTCAGAGCTTTCCATGTGGCCAAGTGATCAGTCCTTTCAGTCCACTGTAGTCACCATACTTTAGAGACAGTCTGCAGTGTATTTTTGTTTTGTTACTTACTACTTTTGCGCCATTTGTTTTATGACAGTATCGTGGACTTCAACATTTCTTCAGTTAAAACATATTTAACTGAAACTTCCCCAAAGACAAGAATGATTCAAGAAATATTCAATATATCTTTTTTATCAAGATCTTCATCTGCATCCAAGTCAACAATCGTCACACATTATATCAATATGTCACAGAAAGACATCCAAAAACCAAAATCTCTGGCTTCCTGACAGGAAGCATTCATTCCCTGTGGTTGTTGCAAAAAAACACTATATTTACAGAAAATAGTCAATGGTATGAGCATAATGGACCGAGCAACTACTGATGAGTAGACTTATTACTTATCTCCTGCAGATTGCTGCTTCTACCACTAGCACTGTCCTCTGTTCTGTCTCACTGTTCTCTGCTTCTTTTCTTATTGCTGCATGAACACTCTCCTGCCCCACCCCCATCTTCTTCTTCCTGATGCTGTTTCTTTCGAAATCTCCTCCCCTCCTCTTCCTGCCATTTTGTCTCCCTCCTTCTATGACGTCCGTGCATCCCTGCCTCTCTGTCTTTCATTTCTCTCCCTCCCAGCTTCACAGTTTGTTTCCCTCTCTTCTCTCGCTCTCAATGTAAACCTTCATCTTCACTGTGCCTGGTGCTCTGTTCTGTAGAAGCACAAGCCTTCACAGTTTTCCTGGATCAAGATGAACATGATTGTGATGAACCACAGATATCAGTTTGAACACTCACAGAACACATAACTATTTACATAACACTTTAAGTGGTTACAGTATTTTCATTACTGTGCACTGATTCTAACAGTAATTGTAGCATTTGTAGCAACCAGTTAATTGGATGCACTAAAAGCACTAGTAGTTTAACTAAGTTGAGGTGACAGAATTGACAACATCATTCACAACTGCTATCAAATTGCGTTCATATTAGTGATGGACTCAGCCCTCATAGCCCTGATTGCAGGGAATCATAACATGACATCATACAGGTAAGACAGAGAAAGTCATACCTGCAGACCATTGTAGATAAATATATAACTTAGCTGAAGAACTCTTAGCAGCCCTGAAAAGTGTTAAGCCCTGTAGTTGGTAGATTCCAAATCTAACCGTCCCCCCCATCTCCCTTGCTGTGGCTTGAGGATTTGCTTACAGCAGAGTGGGCAAAGGGGGTGTAGAAAGTCTAACAGGGATCCTCACAGCCTTTAAAACAGGCTGGAAGGGTAGGGATGTGGTACTAAGAGTCAGATTCAGCCGAACAGCAGGTGGAGGTTGAGGCAGAGGGTGAAAACAGAAAGGGCCAGTAGTGAAAGGAAAGAGGGCGAGGAGGATCTGGGAGAGGAGGAAGATGGGGGCAGGTCAAACTCAGGTGGACATTCGAGCTCAAAGCATCGCAGGGTGACACCTGAGTCTTCATTGCCATAGTTTGCCCAGTACTCTTCTGGGTCAAGTTTGGGCAGCGCCAGCTCTTCCTCTCCCAGCTCGTACTTGACTACTGAGGTGGTTGTGGACGGGCCCTTCCCGTACAAACCAGCCTTGACAGTCTCTGAGGCTTTTTCAAAGACGCCTTTTGTGGATGACTGGGGCTTGTTCTTGTGGAACCACCAGCGGGTCTTGGTGCTGAAGGTGGTGGTGGTGGAGCCGGCAATAGAGCCGGGGTCAGGCAGAGGGCAGAGGGCGAAGTCCATCTCACGAAGGAAGCGGAGATCCTGGCCACGACGGGTGGAAGGGGAGGCACAGATCACATCAGATGAAGAGACACGGGCCTCACGGAACCACTCCCACAGGGCACGGGCCTCACAGCCACAAGACCAGGGGTTGGCATTGAGGCGGAGGAACTCGATGCCCTGGGTATCCCTCAGGGTCTGGCTGGGCAGCTCAGCCAGAGAGTTGTTGAAGAGGAAGAGCATGGTCAGGCGGCCGAGGTCGCGGAAGGCGCGGCGGTTCACCTGCCTGATGCGGTTGTCGTGGAGGAGAAGACGATCGAGGTTGACCAGGCCGCGGAACACATTCTCTGAAAGGGTGCGGATACGGTTGCCATGCAGGAACAGCTGGCTCAGGTTGATGAGGTCAGAAAAGATGTCATCCTGCAGGAAGTGAAGATTATTCTCCTGCAAATTGAAAAAAAATTGGGTTTAGCCTCAGAAGATCAGACACAATGAGTGTAACTTGTAATATTTGTAACAACATGTGATGTTGGCGCATGTGTGGGTGGATGCATGTGTTTCTATGTGTCAGAGTTATTTGTATGCATGTGCATGGCTTTCCAGCGCCCCTACCTGCAGGTAGAGGAACTGCAGGCTGTAAAGCTTGTGGAAGATGTCATGGGGCAGGGCAGTGAGCCGGCAGCGGTGCATGTGGAGGCTCTGGAGCTTCTCAAGGCCACGGAAGGCTCCCCCCTCCAATCTGTGAAGGTTAGGGTTATCCCCCAAGTCCAACTCCTCCAAGTCCCTCAGCTCACTGAAGGCCCCTGCCTCAATCCACGTGATGTTGTTGGAGAACAGCCACAGAACCTAAAGCAGGAAAACATATTCATATTAAATTTTGATTACATTTGTCATGATTAAATAAATTAAAATAAAAACAGCTTCACACTGGAGATGCTGCGCTCTACATCCCTTCTTACCTGAGTTCCGAAGCCAAAAGAGCCAACTCTAAGCTCCGTGATCCGGTTGTTCTGGAGAAACACGCGCTGCGACTCATATGGCACTCCGACAGGAACAGCGGTGAAGTTCTGCGCCTGACAGCTCACAGTCATTGGCGTCGGATAGCACACGCACAGGTGCGGGCATGCCGATGCCGGACTTGGCTTGCCAAGGACTAACCACACCACCAGCCAGAAGGAGAGACCGCCTAGAAAGAGTGGGGACAAAGGGAGGGAAGTGAGCCGGAGCTGTCCATGGTGCGATAATCATCCATTACCATTCAATGCAACAGCATGCAGAGTCCAAACCGGTAAATATTTGCGTTCAGTTTTAGATAACAAAAATGCATGATTGCTTTTGCTGTTATGGCTTGTATGCACTGGTATTTTGACTTAAGTTACATATATAGAAACAAGATGAAGACCTTACAGCTTTGTGTGTCGCATTAAATTAAGTTTACATCTTGGCACTGTACTTACGCCGACCATTACGCACAGCGTAATCAGAAAGGAGTTTATTCAAATCATAGCAACGATTTCTCAGAGTCAGTCAAAAAGCTCTTAATACATTCCACCTAACACACTGTACATCCAATTTGGCTTAAATAAATCACAAAGCAAGCAGATAACTAACAGACATTTCAGTTTTGTATCATCCATCTATGTATCAGTTTTGGATGTGCTGTTTCATATAAGTACTTCACGCGTTCTTACAATAAACAACTTGAAAGTGTTGCACGACTTCTAAAGCAAAGCAACATTCACTGTCAGTTTAATCCAAGGGGTATCCAAAACCAAAAAGACAGAGAGAAACTTACTTTTGCAGCTGCGCATGATGGAGCATCGTCGGCTCCGAGAATAAGTAGAGGTTTCCATCCCGAACCAAAGCCCAAAGCGAGTTAGCCTAAGACCGCGAAGTAAAGCCTGCTATCTCCGCTGATGCCCTGGTTCCCGAGTCGGAGCGACTGAGAGTGTGCCGGTTGATGGCTACCAGTGTCCCATATATACTCAAGCACCTTGTCATTGCCTACGGCAGTAGGCACCGTGGAATCTCCTACGTCACTGATCGGGGTCATGAATGAGTGAGGGCGGTAAGAAACGGAAAGGGGAGGGGCCGACCGTAGGGGATTCTCTTGGATAGCTTATTCGCGCGTAAAGGCTGGTTGGAGACGTGCGCTCAGAGTCTATGAGAGGAGGAGACTTTTCGACGCACATAGGAAAAAGAGGGAGGGAGTGCTGAAGAATGAATGAATGTAGAAGCAGTGTAGGGAGGGGTGAGCGAGCCAAGGCACGGTGCCCGGTAATGATGACTGAGTTGTGGAGGAGCGGAGGACGGGTAGGAGAAGAGCGCATAGCTCGTTTCCTGGCCGACGCTTCTTATGGTCAGTTTCCGGCGCGCAGCAGCCAGACAGAAAGATACAGAAAAAGACATAGATGGTTCTGTCATAGCAAAGAAGGATGCCCCCGAATTATGATTCAACCACAAGGGAGAAATCGGTGCCAGAAGAGAGTCACTCAAAACAACAGTGATTGAGTAGTATTTGTTGTGAAGGTTAATTACGACATACTCCAGTCATACTGTTGGTAGATTAATTATAGCTCCTGACATAATTTGATGATGAAGATATGAAATGGCAATCATTAGCTAAATAAGAGAGAAGTGGACACATGAAAGTGGATTTTCTTTTACTATTTAAGGACATTTGGGGACTTGAAACAAAATCTCAGATATGAAGATGAGGATTGGAGTGGTCAAACATAATTCCTCTCTGTTCTTATGTCTTTCTTCTATGTTTTTATTGCACTAGTTAAATTATTGTTAATTAGGTTGATAAATGGGGGTGAGTAAGTAATGAATCCAAAGAGGACAAAGACAGTAAAACACAACAGATGCCTTAATATGCATGCCACTTGAAGACTGTTTTGCTATGTGTCTGTGCCTCAAGCTGTCACTGCTTGTGTTCAACCACCAGCTGTAAGATAGCAAGATAGCATCAGATGTAACAGTGCCACCATGTGATAAATTATGCTCTCATTTGACTTTTATTTGATCACATTAAGTTTTAAACATGCAGTTCACAATCTGAAGGACTGTACAGTGTATGCAATCAAGTACAAAAGTCTTTTGGCTTTTTTAAATAAACTGCCCTGTGGTGGACTGGCAACCTCCCCTGCCATGCTCTCAGTGTCAGCTCACAGTGGCTCCAGCACCCCTGTGATCCTAGTTGGACAAGCAGTTAAGCAAATCCATGTATGGAAGAAAAAAAAGATAGCCTTTTTGTGCAATTTTAACAATAACATGATATTAAGCATGCAGATTCTTTACCTAAGACAGTGGCTCTCAAACTTTCTCTGTTAATTTGTTTGATCTATGAGAGTTACATAAAGCTGCAAAAAGATCTATGGGTAAATATAAATTTGAACTGATATAGCATGTTTTTAGTGAGCGTTTTGTTAGTGGAGCATTATACAAGCAACACTTTCAAAGTGTAGGAAAATAACCTTCACAGTAATAACTGTGAAATTGCATCATTCAAGCAGCACCAGAGTAGATCAGAGTTGACCTTGGAGAATAATTTCAGCTTTTCTTTGTGTGTCTGACATTAAAAATAAATGTAGACTGCTGCTCAGACCGAGAGATATGAAGATGTAGACAACAGAAGCATACCCATTCACAGAAACACACAGGCGGCTCAACAGATGAGTGTATGAGCGAGGAAGGAGTCACACGTTTGGGCGTGTGCACGGGCGCATGCATACATAAGAGAATACACACACAGTTTGTATCTGCCATTCTGCACAAAGCCAACTGAGCTACAGGCATGAAAAACAAATGAGTAATTGAGGGGATCCATTACACGGTGTGTACTGTTGTTCCCTCACACCTCCTGCTCTGTCCTTAACTGGACTTGTGAACACACACAAGCTTTAGTAGCCACTGGCCATCCGCGACCAACACCTTTTCACATGCCCACAGTACCAGCTGTGCAAGTGTGTCTGTCTGTACGTGTGTGTTAGCGTGCCTGCCTGTTGAGGCAAACTTTGCCTAAATGCCACCACAGTGTGTCAGTCAATCAGTGTTGTGCCAGTCACCCACACAGCAGGTTCACAGTACTGTGTAGGCGCGGTCTCAGTGTGTGTGATGATGATCGCTACGTCGTGTTTGTGTAATCCCCACACAAAAAATAAACCGAGGCTTCCCCGGCCTGCACCCACTCCAGCACATCTGCCAGCCCGTCTATCTGTCCATCTGCCTTTCTGTCTTTTTCTGTGCCAGTCCTTCCTCACTTTACCCACTCTATACTGGGCTTTCATCCACCATTAGTAACTGAGGAGTTCGTCACTGCACCCGCTGCACTCTAAAATAGACTGATTT
This sequence comes from Paratilapia polleni, assembly GCA_015106735.1. Lineage (NCBI taxonomy): Eukaryota > Metazoa > Chordata > Actinopteri > Cichliformes > Cichlidae > Paratilapia > Paratilapia polleni. The sequence continues at coordinate 20,948 of VUQI01056685.1, forward strand.
CACTCTCAGCCAATAAAAATGAGCCTCCTGTATTCTCTGCTGCAGGTGTGCCTGCGCAATTCTATCCTGCGTGATGTCACACTGGCAATGGATGCCAGTGAGGGTGATGGGATACTGTAGTAAAGGTGTGTCTGTTTCCAAGGTAACAACACATCCCTTTGTCCTCTTATTTGGAAGATATTAAATACAGGTTATATCTTCCTGTTATTGAATTTCAGCCCTATTGTGAGCAGTTCAGACTAGCATAAGCACTCTTGCTTTTCTTTTTTTAGAGTTGCTGATATAATAAAAAGGTTCAGTAAAGGTGGATGACTTCTACCAGGTTAATCCTTCCAGGAAACTTAATCAAAGGACTGTGTTTGCATGCATGGCTTGTGCATTCAGTGTATTTGTGTCCCACAGGCCCATAGTAATTAGAAGGTACAAGAAAGACAGAAGGATGTGAGCACATGCCCCGTGGTGGTTGCATTAGATAGTGAAGTAAAAAGACTCAAAGACACAGACAGCACATAGACAGTGTCATGCACATAAACACCAAAACAAAAGGAACCCAGGACATGTACTTCTTGAAGGTGACTCAACATGTCATATTGTTTCGAGGAAAACTAACACATTGCTCACTGGCACGGTCCATCTATCTCTCGCACGCATTCACAGAGGCACCAGCATCTTTCAGCGTCTGTCCAATTGTCACAGACAAAGACGTTCGTGCTATTCTTCCCCGTCTTGCTCACCTCCCCGTTCCTGCATCCCTTCACTCTTTGTCTTCCAGTACTCCCTCCCTTCTTTTTATTTTTTATTTTTTTGCCAGTGTCTTTCATTTGTTTGGTCCCCTGGCGTCACCACTTCCGCTTAGCCATATACTGAGACTGTCTTTCCACTCACTGGCACACACTCTGCAGCACAATGGTTACTGGTGTGGCATTTAATTAGTTTCTTCTACTTATAAGGCAAGTCGTTTTTTGAGTTTCAGAAATACAAGACAGCCATTTAGGGAGCACGTCATCACTATTGTGTTGTTTTTGTGTTTAGCTTTTTTTTTTACTATTTTTTTCAGAGATGATTCTGTTATTCTTCACATGAATGTAGATAAGTCAGTATAGTATAATGAGTTCTCTTCATTTTAGAAGAAAAGCTTGCTCACAAATTTATTAATTCCAGCTGATGTCATTATTCCCAAAGGGTAATTTAGATGTTATTGTTTCCTTTCCCTTTAGTCACCTGTCAGTGGTCCTGGGGTTAACATGAGCCCTTAATGGCACCATACCATTCTTCTCACTGTTTGAGGTTCATACAAGAAGCTTTGTTTAATCATTATCAGCACAACTACGTAGCCCATGAAAACAGTGGCATAAGGTCCTCTAGAAGGAGAAAATACCTTTATTAATGGCAGTACTGGTTAATTTAGGTTTGGGCTTCAAAACCGATATTATTGTATAGCAAAGTTTTACTGCTCATTTAAAAATAGACTTTGAGCCATTGTTTAGTGTGACTAAAGCATTACTAAACTGAGAGAAAGTGAGAACATATTGGCTTCTGTTGCAAGGATTTTGGTCATTTTTAAATGTATTTTAGTCTGTGCTCACCAGTTTTCCATCTTTATGGGAGTGCTGTGCCCAGAGGCTCAATTACCCCCTGTAATTAGCAATCATGCACAGATTGAAAAGCAGACAATACACGGCAGCTTCCTTATATTTTTTGGATTCGCCCTTCTCCAGATATGTCACCTGTTTCTTTAAGAATATCCACCATATTTTCAACTAAAATAATAAAGGTTCTGAAATTCTGAAACTCATGTCAATTTAAAAATGCTGGAGCCATGTTGAAGGTGTCCTGCAGAGGTTTCTTGCAAACAAATGCAATTTCTGTATTCAGTATTTCTTAAGAAAACTCTCTGTGTCTTTGAGATGTAAAAAACAGCTTCTCTGCATACAGATTTTCATGAAACATTTGTGAAGACTGTTGTTAAAATGTTCATTATGTCCCTTCCTTGCTAGCTTGTTATCATGAAACTGATAACAAAAGTTGTTTTTCTGTGCTTTCAGTGCATGCACGATGCAAATAAAAGAGACCCACTTGTAAAAGAATTGTTGTG
>VUQI01056686.1:0-10482 GCA_015106735.1 Paratilapia polleni
TGAAAATTCATGGATAACAATAATTATATTTTAGCATTAAAAATATCATTTTGATTAAAGAGCTTTCGCATACTGGTGGATTAACCATTACAGAAACATAAAAAATGATTGTGGTAATTACCAATACTGTTAATTTAGGGCAGCTGTGGCATAAACCTTACACTGGGTGGTGGTCTATTCAATTTGTTAAGCACTGTATTCTGTCAATGCTCTTGGCCTAAGGACCAGCGGTATTGTTAATCAAGAGCCAAAAAGCTTGATCAAAAGTGCTTGTTTTATTGTTATGACAGAACACATTACATTAACTCGCAAGTCTATAAAATCCAGACATCTAACTTTCTCAAGACACATTTGAAAAATTCCTATTCATCTGAAGCTGATTGTTTTCCCTGTTTTTGACAGAACAAACCTTGTGTCTTCTGTGTAGATGGGTTCTTGGGTACTGCAGGTTTGATTCCAGCTCAAAGACATTGTTTCACGTCTCCCTGTGCCCATCTTCCCTGTTACTCTCTCCCTGCTGTCTAGTATTAAAGCAGAGATGTCTCATAATAGTCAGTTTCTCCTGCCACATAAAATCACTTCAGTATATCTACTGCATGTAAATTCACCCAGTCCCCCCTGACTCTTGTATTGAAGAGCTTGTCTTTTTTTTTTTTAACAGAAAAAATGTCAACACAGAGGAGTCAAATAGGAGTCATAGCCCTATGTTTTATTCATTGTTGCTCCTCAGTGTGGCCGTGTTTTCACTTATATCTCTTGTTTTTATAGACCATTTCAGAGGGTAGTTCATACCAATCAGTTCTCCACCATCTGCTGGTTTAGTGACTGGAGGATGGTCATATGGTCCCCAGGGAGCAGGCGGCCCCTCTGGGCTCTGGGGCTGCCTGCGAGGCACCTTAACCAGACAGAGTCACCAGACAGCCTCCTCAGGCTACGGTGTGACCCATAACCTACCCAGCGCTATTAATTTAGAAGAAGAACCAGCGCTTATCATGCTTTGTTTTACTTTTGAAATATTTAAATCAATTGAGCACATAACAACTCATGCAAAATTGGCTGTGCTTTCTAAAATAATGGAAAGCATCTTACATCCTTACATATACCTCAAAACAAAATCAGTTTCCAGCCTTGAACAGTGTCTGCAGGTATTTCTGTCAGGCTGTACAGTGCTTAACAAATTTATTAGACCACCTCTCATAAAAATGAGAAAGGCCATCCAGCAACACAAAGTGGTTTAATACGGACCCTTTCCTTTTCAGTGAGTTCTCGACATTTTACCATTTTGAACAGGAGTGAGGAATTTCAAACCGAATTCGCGTTTTAATACCCAAATTTGAGCCGGCACACTGGCCTTCTCTGAGAAATTAATCAAGCATAACATTCAACCACTAAAATTCATTTTTCTGTTCAGGAATGCAAGTAAATAAATGTAATTTGGCATCTTAATCAAAAAATAGTAATGTGCTTTACTGTTTTTTTCTGCTTTTTTTGTAAAACAAAATTTGAAAGTTCCTGGATAACAACAATAATTATATTTTAGCATTAAAAATATCATTTTGATTAAAGAGCTTTCCCATACTGGTGGATTAAACATTACAGAAACATAAAAAATGATTTTGGTAATTACCAATACTGTTAATTTAGGGCAGCTGTGGCATAAACCTTACACTGGGTGGTGGGCTAATGAATTTGTTAAGCACTGTATGTACTGGTCAAACAACTGTTCCTTTTTTTTTTTTCTTTGAGCACGCTGCAACAATGGGAAACAACTCGGTGGTATCAACATTTAATCAACTGAGATCAGCAGGATAGCAGGAGAACAATGTTCAGAGACTTCACTAATTTAGATTGACAAAATCAAACTGCAAATATAAAAGTGAAAAGGACAAAAAAGAAGACTTTGGGAAATTAAGGGGCATTTAATTCAATTTTAATTCACTTCAGTTCACTTTCAATTATTGAACAAGTTGAGCCTCTTACATTTCCCCAAACTCTTTCACTCGTTCATGTTCCATTTATCAGGATATTTTTGATGAGTCTCTGCACAAGAATGGTAGAGTAAGATTTATTTTTTTATTTGAATGTGACTTAAAGTAAAAGATCTTCTTGCTCAGTTGGATTGATTTTATGAGGTGTGTATTTTTTTCACTTCAGCAATAAAACATGTTCCATTTCAATAACCGTGATAATAAATCCAATAAAAAGGAATTTAATGCAATATAAACTCACATTGTGCCACAATGACTGCAGAAGAAAGCAAGTATGACTGTCACGTTTGATCAGTTGGGACACACTGTATGTAAATTTATTGTGTGTTGTGAGATACTGCCAGAATTATATATGAGTAAAAGATTGCAGTAGGACAACCAGCAAGATCTAAATTAATGTCTTAGTCTGTGTGTGTCTGTCCATTAAGGGGTGCTGGTGGTCCCTACCATACCATGTATATCTTTGTCCAGTGTGTATTTGTGTGTGTGTTTCCTTGTGCCTCCCTTCTCCTTGCTATGTCCACCAACCAGCAAGACACTTAACATCTGGAGAGAGACCCAGGTATGGTGTGATAAAAGCCTCTGAGGAGAGAGATCAAGAGAGAGCGAGGGAATACAAGATGCTTATGTGCGTGAGTGTCTATCCGCAAGTAAATTGCAAACCGAGGGTTTTGTGTGAGTTCATGCATGTGGGGGAGTGTGAATTTATTTGGAGATACATATATGCAGTAGGTGCAGAGACACCAAGGGAGAAGGGCAAGCAGAGAGGAGCTGAAAAAGAAAGGCATGTTGCTATGAGTGGTTTTCTGGATTCAAACGGGTAACCCCTAGCTCTGTCAGTGCATTAAATGGCTGAGAGCCAGTAGGCATGTAAATGGATGGACAAGATGAAAGGCAGGGGATGAAGGGTTGAAAATGTAAAGACGAGAAAGAAGGAGAGGAGAAAGTGAGCGGGAGACAGCCAAGAACAGCTGGGGAAATTGGGAGAGATGAAGAGAGAGGAGATGACCCTTAGGGAGCCCCATCTCCCACATCAATTATGGAAGTGTGTGTGTATGTGTGTGTGTTTTTTGCGTGTGCATGTGCGAGGAAAGCTCTTGCACAAATGCACTGGTCATGTCCATCTAACCCTCCATGCAAAGACACAAACAGACCAATCAACCTCATCCCACCACTAAACCCAATTTTTTGGAAACCATTACCACTGCAGCATAAAGACACAATAGGTCAAATTTGCAGTTAAATGAAGTGGTGGAAGAAGTCATCAGATACTGTGGTTAGAATTAAAAGGAGAAAAAAAATACATTATAACTAAAATGTTCACATTATTACTCATTTAAAATTGGTACGCTCAAATAATATATATTCAACAGTGGACTCATTGTGTTGTATTATTTTAGCTCAGTTTAACTGTGGTGATGTGTAACTACAGTCTTTACTGTACTAGAGTCACTCCTTATGACAAATATTATACTTTATACTGTATTACTAATATTTTGTGTCTAGAATATTACCAAGAGTTTCCAAGCATTTTTGTTTGAGTAACATTTGAAATCCAGAAATTTTATTTTCAGTTTAATAATTTTTCATTGTTTGATTGCACATTAAAGTCCTCTCCTTCCAGCAGACATAATGACATATTTATTTATAATTTGCCAGCTACTATAACTTTGTATTACAAGAGGGTTTTAAAATTATCAGTTTATACAATAGCATCCACTTGGAGGGTTCATAAGAGGTGTTGTTGATTGAATACATTAAAAAACAGATTCAACAAGGTGCTGGAAACATTCCTCTGAGATTTTGGTCCATATTGACATGATAGCATCACACAATTGCTGCAGATTTGCTGGTTGCACATCCATGATGCGAATCTCCCGTTCCATCACATCCCAAAGGTGCTCTATTGGATTGAGATCTGGTGACTGTGGAGGCCATATGAGTACAGTGAACTCATTGTCATGTTCAAGAAACCAGTTTGAGGTTATCTGAGCTTTGTGACATGGTGTGTTACCCGGCTGGAAGCAGCCATCAGAAGATGGGTACACTGTGGTCATAATGGCCAGCAACAATACTCAGGTAGGCTGCGGTCAACAACGATAAGTTGGAACCAAGGGACCCAAAGTGTGCCAAGAAAATATCCCCCCACACCATTACACCACTCCCAGCCTGAACTGCTGATACAAGGCAGGATGGATACAAGCTTTCATGTTGTTTACACCAAATTCTGACCCTATCATGCGAATGTCACAGCAGAAATAGAGATTCATCAGACCAAGCAACATTTTTCCAATCTTCTATTGTCCAGTTTTGGTGAGCCTGTGTGAATTGTAGCCTCAGTTTCCTGTTCTTAGCTGACAGGAGTGGCACCCACTGTGGTCTTCTGCTGCTGTAGCCCATCTGCTTCAAGGTTCAATGTGTTGCGCATTCAGAGATGTTCTAACAAGTGCTTATTTGAGTTACTGATACCTGCCTATCAGCTTGAAGCACTCTGGCCATTCTTACCTGACCTCACTTAAATCACCTTTCTTCCCCATTCTGATGCTCAGTTTGAACTTCAGCAGGTCATCTTGACCATGTCTACATGTCTAAATGCACTGGGTTGCTGCAACAGGATTGGATGATTAGAGATTTTCATTAATGAGCGGTTGAACGTACCTAATGAATTGGCCAATGCATGTAGGTGACTTAAAGTCCTACTGCTAATTTTACTTTACAACTTGAATACTTCTCTGATTGCTGATGCACTAACATATGAGCAGCATTTTAATCCTTTTACCCAGCAGTATTTAAAAATATGCAAAAAAAAATATTAATTTACACTAATGCATTTATGCATCTCATTACATATATGTTCATTGCATGCTTATAACTTCTTAGTATATTTTTTTTGGAAACTTCATCCTTAGATGCACCTGCATACATCATCACAGATGTGTCCTGTAGTCACTGGGTGTTTGGTCTCTTTAAGCATAACAGTCTCTCTTGCAGGTGATCTCGTTCAGGTCACACCAGTAAAAGGTACCCTGCAGCTTCACAAAAAAAATACAGCGTCTGGTTTTATGTTCTAAAGGAGATGGTTTTCAAATCCAAGTTGCTGAGACTTACATTATAAAATGGTCAGGAAAATGAAGAAAGAGTAAAATTATAGATTGCAGGTCAAATGTAGCGGGTTGAAATTCATTACATGGCATGACGCCAAATGATGATTTTCATTTGCAGCCCAGCTTTTTGCATAAAAATCAGGCACTGATTTGATCAGGCATTACTTCATCACTTATGTGGCTCCACTTACTCACATGTCACTGGGAGCAGGGCTGTTAGCACAGCAATGAACAACGACTAATGGTGGTCCCCATTCACAAATTATGTTTAAAGCCCCCAATCACAGCTTGCAATGAAAAGCTTTTAAAACATGTGTGGGATGCAGGAAGTGTGGCATGAAACTGGAAAGGGTGTGTGCATGCATGCATGTCTGTCCACACATCTTTGCCTCTCTTCTTGTGTTTATGTGCGCTTCCAGTCGTTGCACCTTTGCTGATGAACTGTCAGCAGCTCCCCCGCCCTCACAGACTCTCTCTACAGAGGTCAAGTGTGACGGATGCTCCCTTCACAAGATGTATGACCCTTGACCTCTCATGTAAGAAGGCCAGGTCAGTATGGAAACCAAGTAGCATTAAAAGTCCATTCGGAGTAAGCGTAAATGGTTCTCATTACAGAAAAATTGGTTTCTTGGTCCAATAATCTCAAAAGGAGATCAGTACACAGATTTTAGCAATTCATCAAGTCTTCTACTCTCATGCATATTAAGGAAGAATCAGATGGAGGCTGTCACTCCATTCATATTCATGTGGTAAGATTGAGAAATACTGGTGAGGTGGTCATTTGAATTTCAATTACATGTCAGACGTTTAAAATTTGAGAATTAAAATTCCAGATGAAACCTTTTCCTATAACCTCATTTGACAGTTCATCCAGATCCGAGAGAATACATTTCCACCCATCCACAAAAACCATCAGCAGCCTGTCACAAACACAGCCTGATCCTTCACCTTTTAACCGCCAACTTCGAAATGATTCATCGGTTTGAGGATGATTAGTCTGCATGTGTGTTTGTGTGTGTGTGTGTGTGTGTGTGTGTGCGTGTGAGAGAGAGAGCAACAGAGAGGGGTTGAGGTGGAGCTGTGGGGTCCAATCTGGCGTACAGTAAAAATTTCCATCTGGAGTGACAGGAAATCAATGTGGAAGTTCAGCCATTTGTGCTCCAGAACTGGATGCAGCTGAAGTATAATCACCTCACCGCTGACCTTCAGGGATCAGGAGAACTTACACATAGTCACTCATGCATACACATTCACGCACATACAGTATGCACATGCTGACAAACAAACAGTAGCTGGCACATGTGTTGTACACACACGTACTCAGATTAATGAACTTCTCTTTTAATAGCGGCCTCTGAGATACACATACTGATGGTTTAAATCTCCTTTTAGGAGCATTTCATTGACCTGGAGACCTAACCACTGCATAAAATGCACAATAATAATGGAGGAGTGGAATAAAAAAGGCTGCTTTCTTCCCCACAATATGAAACATTTATTACGCGAGTAGCTTTTTTAAAAACTATTATTATTATTAATCATCAACGAGCTTTTAATGAATATTTTTCTTATAATAAAGGTTAAATCACAAACTTTGCAGTTCAGTATTTCAGCATCTTTCAACTCATTGTTTTGTTTTTCATTGTAAGCATTTACTGCTCATTTATTATTTCTTCTCATTTGTGCTTAACTTTGAATTATGGTATTTCTGATGACATATGAACAGAAATATTAATATACAATCAGTTTGATGTATAGTACAAAAAAACAATCTGGCCGAGTAAGGCTGATTGAGTTATGAGATATGGTGAATTTATTACTGAATTTATTACCAGCCACACAGTTTCATGAGTCTGCGGGTCAGTCTGATGTGGGATCAAACATCACTGCACATTGTTTTAAAAGGTTTTGTGCACATGCTTCTAGAGTTAAAGGCTGACAGAGTCCGAATTGTTTGAACTCACACTGAATGCAGCTGCAGTGAAAACTAGTTGGGGACACCAGATTTGTTGCTAATTAGACAGGCCAACTGGTTTAAACCCAGAATTTTCCCCCAAATGTTCGAAAATTCTAAAACATACACACACACTGTCATTCCCCTGCAGGGATAACTGATCTCTGCAGGCCTCAGAGAAGAGATGGTCATACCTGCAGCTGAGACCCCACTGATTATAGTCCAGAGAGGCAGAAGGGGACAATCACATGCGTGTGCATGTGTATCGAGGTTACAGATATCCGGCAGCTGTGTCCTATTGCTCTGAGGGATAAGTGACAGGTTGGCAACTGAGCTGATAGGAAGGAGGAGGAAGAGTAGAGAGTTGCAGGGACGCGATAGCAGGGTGGAGCGAAAAAGATGATGCAATATTGAGGGGGGGAAGGTGAGGAGAAAGGAAGAAGCAATAGATAAAGACACCATTGAGGGTGAAGGACATAAAAAGTAATGTAAGGACAGTTACAGGCTGTGAATGCACATGAATGAAATAAACATGTTACTGCATGTGTGTGTTTTTAATATACATATACATGTATGATGTATTTAAGAGTTTCACTTCTAATAGTTGTAGACTAAAATCTTTAATAATTCACTTACTGTGAAGGTCCTTTGGTCACAATTCCAGATCTTTCAATGGAGAAAAAATCTTTTTAAGAATTTCTTTCTTGCTGGGGTAAAATAAATAAAGAGAGAAGCATGAAAGGAGAGAAAAGAAATATAGAAACAATCAATTTAAACATGCTGATGAAATGTGTTTTGTTGGGAGAGCATGAAATTACCCACTTCCCTTATTCTATAGTAAGGGCAAGTTTTGCATACATTGTGTTGAATATGAAAATATGAAATATGAATATCAAAATTTAAGAAGGAACAAAGAAGACACACTTTCTTCACAGGTTTTGGAGATGTTTTACAGCATATATAGCTGAAATCAGGGCATAATTGATAATTGGAATAACTGGAGATTTTCCTGCATGCAACTGTTACTGCATCGCCTGCGTGTGTTGCCTGCTGGCTTTTATACATACAGTACATGTGTATGTGTGTGTTGGCTCAGCCACACCCAGGCAGACCAGATGGCCTGTGTTTTACCTTGTTCTCGTCACGCATCATGTGATTATGGCTTCAGGTAATCCGTGCAATTATTACCAACACTGAGTTGTGTGGTCTGAATTAAATATAGAGATGCAGCATCATGGCAAAAACAGCATGCTGCCCCCCCCCCCCCCGACCACACAGTGTCAGCTTGGGCAGGGATAGAGGTGAACCTGTGTACACGATGGAAGATACAGCATAGTTTTATTTTTAGAATGTGCTATGTTACTTGTGTCAGAACTTTGTTGAAAACAAAATGAGAACTAATATTATTATTACTAGCTTCCATCTGTTAGTTTCCCCTGTAAAACAGACAATTATAACAATTTAAAAGTATCAGACTCAATTAAATCACTTGTTCCTGCAATGATTACAATAGTTTGCTTTCAGCTTATCCAGCTATTCTTTGATGTCAAAACATCACTTTCATGAGGGCTAAATTGGTGGTAGCAGCTTCAATAAAGAGATAGTGGCTTGTCTATACTGTGTTTTATTTTACATTTTATTATCTGCGTCACTATTTGAACAGACTTTGCAGATGGCCTGTTCTTCTCTGGTTCTGTGTTTGTGATGACTTTGACTGAGGCAGCAGTAATTAGCCTAGCTCTGCACAAAGCCTCAGCTGCAAAAGGTAAATTAATTGGACAGACATTATGACAAGGAATCAATTTGTTCATACTGTGGCAATCTTCAAACTGAGCTCAACCATTTCAAGAAGCGAGACTGCAGGCTCTGATTGGCTGATTGATAGTCACAGTCCCAGTTTTAGCCAAGTTCACTTGAAATTCTTTGATCTTCAGTGGTATGCGAGCTGATCTTATGCTGAACAACCTTTTCATAATTTTATTAACTCAAAATATGTGTTTAGTTTTCTCAAGTCAGGACTCAGTGAGGTGCAGTTATAACGCAGACATGATCTATATATGTATCATGAGCATGTATATGCAAGGACAGTCTGTGTGTGTGTGTTTGAAGGAGAGGGGCGACCTTGACCAACCAAAAGGCAGCCACAGCTGTGAGCTGATGGATTGTACACAGCTTTGACAGTGACAGACAGTACACACCCACTACACACAGCCAGTCAGCAGCCAGCCAAAACTATAAGACACCATGATGCTACCTTAATCTTTCTGTGGCTCATAACTACCAACCTTTAAAAGTGTTTTAACAACAGAGTAAAGTTTGATGTTTTTGCCATTCATTTACAGTACTGTGCAAAAGTCTTGAGCCACCCTTCATTTCTTTATATTTTGCTTCCAAGGAGCCAGAATTTCGTGTAATTTTTTTTGAAGAGGTCTTGAGCAATAGTTCTCCAGGCTTTCTGGGGGGTCTTTCAAAGTTTTCTTTGGACACTGGCTGCTTTTTCACTCATTCTCAGTCCAGTCCTTGTACCTGACCATTTTCAGAGGAATGTTTTTATGTTGGTTGAGCCACTTAACACTGAACTATGAACCATTCAAGCATAAAAAAGGCACCTAACTCAAGAGATGAACCAGTGTTGTGTCTACACATAACAGACAACTTAGCAAAGAACCAATTTCAAATTGTATCTTCAAGCACTTTGCAAAAACACAAAATTTGTTGAATCTGTAAAAAATACCAAGATAAAATGGTTTGAGAGGAATAAAATAGTATTTTTCCACAAACAAGGTGATTCCCAAAGAGCTATCAGCCAAAACTTTAGCATATCTGGACATGGTGTGCAGCATGTTCTTAAAAAATTTGAGGAAACTGGACAAGTGGAGGGAAAAGAAGAAATGTCAGGGCTTAAAACTATGTACAGCAAATGAACAGTATGTAAAAGTCATGTCCTTAAGAAAAAGGAAAAAGTCCAGCAAAGACCTGACACAGGGCCTCAGAGATGCATCTGGCCCTTCAGTTGATCCATCTACTGTTCACTGAAGCCTCATCAGAAATGGTCTCAGTGGAAGGATGGCTGTCCAGAAGCCATTCTTAAGGAAGGAAAACAGGGAGAAAAGGCTGAGGTATGCCTAATTACACAAGAACTGAACTGAAAATCAGTGGCAGCAGGTCTTATGGAGAGATGAACACAAATTTGAAAATTTTGCTTCAACTTGTCATCAATGTGTACAGAGGAAATCAGTAGAGAGGTCCAACAGTGAGTGTCTACAGCCATCTGTAAAACATGGTGGAGGCTCTGTCATGGTTTGAGGCTGCATTTCAGCCAGTGGTGTCGGAGATCTTGTCAAAATTGATGGAATTATGAACACAGAAAAGTACAGTCAGATTTTGATCCACCATGCAATACCATCTGAAAAGCACCTGATTGAAATAACTTCAA
>VUQI01056687.1:0-10699 GCA_015106735.1 Paratilapia polleni
TTTTCCCTGACGGCTGCAAAGAATTTCACAACAATTTTGTTGTTCGGTAAGTATTACTATATAAATCAGGACGCCTTGTATTTGTGGACTTTGTATCGATCGCAGGTAGGCTAAGCCTACACTTGAATTCTGTTTTTGTATTTATTTTTTACTTGCTCTCAGACCATTAAACATCAGGGCTGCAGCTGATAGAGTAAAAACTAAAACTGTCTTATGCAAATTTAAACATTAATTTAATGGAATACTCGAACATAATCCATCAGATTCGCACGTGTCTTGATGAATGATAAAGTTGTGATATTGATGAGTCTGTTAACTCACACAGTTGGCGTTTTTGACGGCTTTTCTTCCTACCTTCAAATGGGATAAACTTTAATAAGACAGCAGCTCTTTTTCAGTCTTAGTGACCAAAACGTTTAAAGCGCTCACCCATTCATACAGCGCTTTTAACACTAAACTACTGTGCAGTGCTTTTCCTCTCACACCGCTGATTTATCTCCAACAGCTGTGTTACTTTCATTCTGTATTGTGTGTTAACCTCTTCATATTTTGCTAATATTATAGTTTACTCTTCCTTTGTAAATTCAGCAGCTCCACTGCCTGCACACCAATCAGTGAAATTGGTCAGATGCTCCCAATGCCACACCTTTCACGTGAAGACGCTCCTAACTAGTTCGGGAAACCCTGGGTTAAATTAGCGAGTTGATAACCAGCTTCGTTTGACCGCTTATGTTGTTAGGGTACCGATGTTAGGGTAAATGAATCCAGATAACGGGAAGATACCCTGGTTTTGCTGAATTCGCTTCGTGGTACAGGCCCCAGGTATCTGCTGCTGAGGTAAATAAACGTATGTCTCTATAACATAAAAACTACTGGATTTGCCGGGATTGCGAATGTATTTGTAGGACTTTCCCTTTCAGAACGCAAATATTTGGGAGAAGAGTATATGAATAACACAAACGTGATTTGCTTAAATTTGCACGAAATTTACTGCACATTGCCCTAAATTGAACTCCGAAAAAAGCATGTCCTGCTTTATAGCAAATGTGTTTGTGATAGCTATTTCTAGGAGTGTTAATTTATTTAGAATAAGGGGGGATATGTATTCAGAAGGAGTGCGTAATTGGCGTGCGTGGATGGCTCAAAGATGCGAGCGCAGTGCCAAAACTTTGGCTCTGTCCTGTAGCTCTTTATTCAGTCCTCACCTTGCATGTTTAGAGCCGAGCTCCACATATTTCTGCTCCTCAATAATAATGGCATTTTGATGAAAAGTGGCTGAACTGACCCAGTTTTAACTGAACTGACCTTGGTGTATTATAGGAAGTGGAAGAATACCTTTACATGACGCATACAAGGATGTGGGTTGTTTTACAGACAGCCAAGATCCTTTTTTGCAGTGAGCTGATGGTTTGCAGTCATGCTTTCAGTCACATTTCTAATGTCTGTCGAAATGCAGCTATTAATGTGACTATGTTAGTGTGTCAGGTTAAAGTCTGAATGTATCTACAGCCTGCATAAAATCAAGAACGATGCACACGTTTGTGCACTTGGTACAGTGACATTATCTTAATTAACAAACGGACGTCTTGTGATCTGACGGTTAATAATGTTATTCTTACACACAAGGGGCACTGAAAACACTGGGGGCTTAAATAGAGTAAAATTAATATAAAATGTCTGAGATTGAGGGTTACCTAAAAGCTGCAGTCAGGTCTGTTAGGCTGTCTTTCACAGCATGATATCGAAATAAACAAGTACAATTTGAGTTCTCCTTCAGGGTAATTTTAGATTAACCCTTACATGCTCAGCCGGTGAAATTTGACCCATTTTGACACATGACAGGAGTAAAACTAGCCTAAATGTCATTCTTCTTACCTTGAATTTGATGACTTTACCTAAAGTGTACCACAATACACAAAAATAATAAATATGTAAAATTTGTATACTTCTGCTCAAGTGACGCAAATTTTTGTACATTGAGGCTGTTCTGGGGCAGTTTGACCCGTACCTATTTAGATGGATTTCAGATCCACTAGTTCGAGTCAAATCAAGGAAAACTGTGGTTTTAAGGAATCTTGAAACTGTGAATCTGTACATGACATGCATGTATTTTTTTATGGCACAGTGGTGCCAGAGGGGAACCTTGACACTTTCTGGAGAACTGTCTGTGTTCACACCATATTTAGCTCCTGTAGAGACAGCCACCTGCTAGTCTTTGAAGGATCATAGGGGAATCTTGAAATAGTTAAATAATAAAAACAGCATAAAGGACTCTTCACATACAACATGACAATGGCACCTCTGTGCTCAGAAACCCATTATTTCCCATGGCTTGCACCGCAGATGTATGGTTTGCCACTGCATCGAGCAAAGCGGAGTGTGACCACACCATCCGAGAAGCACTCGCGCTTGCCACGACCGTACTGTCAAGATTATTTCACAAAGCATTAAAGACTAATGTAAAGGCAGACACACATTGTGCATTGCATTCATCTTCTTAGCTGTGTTTCAGTTTTTGAAAGATCCTTGTGTGTCATGTTTTGTTTTCCCTCCATCTTTGATATTTTCCAGTCTATTTGATTGTCTCGCCTACCCCTGAGCCCTTTTGTTTGTGTTCTGTTTCCCTGAACTTAAAGTCACGTATAAAAAAAATTAAAATACTTCTAATCTGCATTTTCTTATTTTTCAGGCAATCAAATGAGATCAAGAAGGGGACCAAACTCACATGATTACATTTGTTTCATTCACTTATAAGCTTCAGAAAAATAGAAAAATATAAAAATTAATAAAAAAAAAAAAATTAACAGTTGCTTACAAAACACAAAAAACTTTTATTTTAGCTATTACCATATCTTATATCTATCTATCTGTATACACAGTGGTGTGAAAAAGTGTTTGCCCCCTTCCTGATTTTTTTGCATATTTGTCACACTTAAATGTTTCAGATCATCACAGAAATGTTATTGTTAGACAAAGATAACCTGAGTAAATACAAAATGCTGTTATTTAAAGATGATTTCATTTATTAAGGGAAAAAGCTATCTAAACCTACCTGACCGTATCTGAAAAAGTAATTGCCCTCTAAACCTAATAACTGGTATTGCAGGTTAACTAACCATCCCTTAGTCACGCTGCAATAGGCCTAGACTGCTGATATTGTAGGGTCTTTACCCCACAATACAAAGCGCCTTGAGGCGACGATTGTTGTGATTTGGTGCTATATAAATAAAATTGAACTGAATTAAATTGAATTGAATTGATCTGAACAAAAAGTAAGCCAAAATATAGAAGCAGTGTGTGGAAAACTAAGTACACCCCATGGTTCAAAAGCTTGAAGAACCACCTTTAGCAGCAATAACTTGAAGTAATAATTTTATGTGTGACTTTATCAGTCTCTCACATGATTGTGGAGGAATTTTGGCCCAGTCCACTTTACAGCTTTGCTTCAGTTCATTTAGGTTTGTGAGCATTTGTTTATGCACAGCTCTCTTAAGTCCCATCACTCGAATTTAATTGGGTTGAGATCTGGACCTTGACTGGGCCATTGCAGGACCTTGATTCTTTTCTTTTTCAGCCATTCTGTTGTAGATTTGCTTCTGTGCTTGGGATCATTGTCCTATTGCGTGACCTATCTTCAGCCAAGCTTTAGCTGTCAGACTGAATACTTTGGTTTACAGAGGAGTTCATGGTCAACTCACTGACTGCCCAGGTCCTGTGGCTGCAAAACAAACCCAAATCATCCCACCTCCATGACCATGCTTTACAATTTGTCTGAGGTGTTTGTGCTGACGTGCTGTGTTTGGTTTTTGCCAAAGGTGGCCCCTTACATTATGGCCAAACATCTCCACTTTGGCCTCGTCTGTCTAAAGGACATTGTTCCAGAAGTCTTGTGTTTTATTCAGATGCAACTTTGCAAAAGTAAACCATGCTGTGATGTACTTTTTAGAGAGAAGAGGCTTCTTCCTGGCAACACTTCCAAACAAGCCATTCCTTGTTCAGTCTTTTTCTAATTGTACTGTCATGAACCTCAACATGTAACATGTTAATTGAAGCCTATAGAATCCGAGATGTAGCTCATGGTGTTTTTGCAGTTTCTCTGAGCATTGCATGGTCTGACCTTGGGGTGAATTTGCTGGGACAGCCATTTCTGGGAAGATTGGCAACTGTCTTATATGTATTCCACTTGTGAATAATCTTTCACAGTGTAGAAAGATGGGCTTGAAATTGTTTGGAAATGGTCTTATAACCCTTCCCAGACTGATGGGCAGCAACAGTTGCTTCTCTAATTCCAATGCTGATATCTTTCCTCGTTTGCATGGTGTGAGGACACACCTGAATGCTCCACACCTGAAAACTGCCAAAGCTTCTGCTTTTATACAGGTCATCACACTTGCTGATGATAATTTGATCAAGTGCATTTAGCTAACAGCACCTGGCTGCTACTTACCTTCTTCATTCCTATGGAAACAGTAAGGGTGGACTTAATTTTTCACAGGACTGCTTCTGTATTTTGTTTAAGTTTTTATTAAATAAATAATGATATGGTGTCATGTTTTGTTGTTCATCTGAGGTTGTATTTACCTAATTTTAAGACCTGCAGAGGACCAGGTTATATTTATTATGTCCTGACACATAAAACCTAAGAACTGAAAGAGGGTGTACTTAATTTTTACCATGACTGTACATGTCTTTGAATAGCACAAGAAAATGTAAATGATGTACTCAAATACGTTTTCTTCTGAAATATTATTAGTGACACTGAGTAGACACATTTTTTTCCCTATAGAATAATTGACTTTGTAATAAAAAAAAAAAGTCAGTTATTATGGTTACAACAGTAGTATGCACTATATACATATACATATTATATTCCTAGGCTTCACTGAGGTACTTGCATTGGTGATTTTGCATGGGCATAATACCCTAAGATCTTTTAAGATTCGTTGGCACACCTGTTGGCCAAGTGTCAGATGCAAGGTCTTTTCCAGCCAAATTAGTTCTCTCGTATTCTCTCGCTCTCTGCTCACATAAAGGAAACATCATTAAGAAGACCTGTAGATTCAGGATCAAACACACCTCATTAGGCCATTAAAGATCATTATTATTCTGCCTAAGAGCAAAGAAGCATCTTTTAGCAGTCTCTTAACATTTTTTTTTCTATGAGCACAGAATCACAAAGGAGATCTGAAATTCAATCTGGTGTAGGAGCTGGTCCATCGTATGCTCTTGCTTGGACCTCAACATTGAGTGAAATCCATCAGGTTTGTACAGCAATGTTGTGGAGAAGCCTTCACATTTTTCTTTATAATCACTGTATTGTCTTACACACAGCGCAGTGTATATTCACACTGAGTATTTAAACGAGGCACAAAATGTTGTTCAGAGTCAATGATCCAGTAGACACTATAACATGGTGGTATTATGCAAAATCTTAACATGATCAGGTGCTCAGTCTTGATGTTGTATCCTGCTCATCATGACTTTATTCTGTTTTTGTTTTTTGTTTTTTTGCCCTTTTTAGGACAGAGTATGGAATCTGCACCTTCTCACAAAGTCCTGCGACCCCTTCTGCTTGGTGTTTGTATACTGGGATGCTTTGTGACTGTATTTTTGATATATTTTAAACCATCTACAAGTTGGTTATCAGGTCTTGCAGAGTCAACAGTATCTACAGACTGGGTCAAGAACCCCTTCTCCACCAAGAGCAATAAAAATGTGACCATTGTGCTGATCTGGCTCTGGCCCTTTGGACGAACGTACGACTTGAGCGTCTGCAGCTCTCTCTTCAACATTGATGGCTGCTTCATCACAGCAGACAGGAACCTCTACCATAAGTCCGATGGGGTCATCATTCATCACCGAGACATCAGCACTGACCTGTCCAATCTGCCGCAGCTCCAGCGACCATCATTCCAGAAGTGGATATGGATGAACTTAGAGTCGCCGTCACACTCATCCCAGCGGCCTGGGATTCAGAACCTGTTCAATCTGACTCTCAATTACCGTCAGGATGCTGACATTGGAGTACCTTATGGGTCCATTGTACCAGCAGATGGTGAGGAGGATTTTGCACCACCAAGCAAAAACAAGCTGATCTGCTGGATTGTGAGCAACTGGAACCAGAACCACAAGCGGGTGAAATATTACAATGAGCTGTACAAACACACTGAGGTTCATGCATATGGACAAGCCTTCGGGAAGTACATCTCTGACCAAGACTACTTTCCCACCATTGCCAGCTGCAAGTTCTATCTGGCATTTGAGAACTCCATCCACAAGGACTACATTACTGAGAAACTGTACAACCCGCTCTTAGTGGGGACAGTGCCAGTGGTTCTTGGCCCACCCAGGCAGAATTACGAGAACTTTATCCAGGGAGATGCCTTCATTCATGTGGACGACTTCAACTCACCCAAAGAGCTGGCTGATTACCTGCTGCTCCTGGACAAGAATGAGGAAATGTACCTCAGGTACTTTGAGTGGCGGCAGCACTTCAAAGTGAAGAAGGCCTATTTTTGGGTGGAACATACATGCCTGGCTTGTGATTATTTGCGAAGGCACAAGGAATACAAGGCATTCAATAACCTTGACAAGTGGTACTGGGGCAGCTAGTGCTTTGAAGGGCTGTACGGTTCTTGTTATGTTGTTGAAGGCAGTGTATTAAGATTCTTATTCTTTGGTTAACATGAAGGTTCCTTGCTGTTCTGTCCAGAGCAGCTGAATGGTGTTTTTCTATTGGTTCAGTGGCCCAATGAGATGTCCAGCTTGTTGTTTTTTGTTTTTTTTTTCATTGAATTTTGGCTATTGTGAAAATTTTATTAAGTCTTACTTTGCCTTTTGAGTTGTTCATTTATAATTTTTATTTATTATTTATATTCCTGTACATTAGATAACATTCACGATGCAAGGTTGTTATTTTATTTTAAATATCACCTATTCATGAAGACACTGGAAAAGCTTTGGCCAGAGAAGGAGGCTGACATAAAAATTCAAATATTTACCTAATATTTATTCAAATGAGGCATAATATGTTAGTGATCAAGTAGTTCAAAAGGGTCATATATGCATTGTCTATCTTTATCCTGGTTATGTCCAATGGAAGATGTGACTGTTCTGTGAGAGTGAGGTTGCTATTTAATTTTTCTGTGAATCATTCCTTGTTTCTTGTAATTTTGTCAGGGTTTTTTTTACCATGTAGATGATGATAGTACACCACAGAACCACTTTATTTCACCATGAAAATCCCACACTTCCTCATGTTAAAGTTTGTGTAAACTAATATGAAATGAAAATGGCCCACATGTTTGAGTTCTGCAAAGAAAACAGTATTATCATGGTTACCGCATATTTTTTGTCTGACTCATCATACTTCAGTGTTGTTTGGGAGTAAACAGTCACATGTGAAAAATGTGATTCTGGATTTTTTTTATAGCACTACACCACACACTTGAGATCACATTACAAAAAGACAGCTGAGTATCTATAGATATCACATCACATTCAGATGTTGTCAGAACACCTGATTCACTGAACAATGGATTGCAACATTTTCTTATGGAGTATGGTTCCAAATGCCATAGTGAACTGAAGCATAAATTGGATCTCACCAGCCCACTAACACAAATTCATTCTTTATCTCCCCTTGGAGGGAACTCCAGCAGTGTTGTATATATTTTTCTTGTTTAATCTCTTTATATTATGCAGTTGTTGTCTGGAAGTGGCTGTGACTGCACTGTATCTTTCTAAGTAAAGCCTGGCACTTTGAGTGGCTGTGAATCAAGCCAAAGGGAGAGACACTAGAAAAGGATGAACAGTGTCAGAGATTACCGTTTCGTGTTGTGAGGTGGATGTTTTCAAGGGAGGCACTTTTACACTGAGGTTTTTAGTGTTTGATGGTAATCCTGTTGTCATGACCTAACTGAAAAAGCTGTGCCAAAATGCAGCAGAAATACAGCACTCTAATTCATGTTGAGTTGTGTCACTCACTGTGCAGGTGGTCATCTTAGATGAAGCTAACTAAGTTTAGATAACTATGAAATTGTCAGTCATGGCTTCATGTTGTATAGTCCAATCTCATGCAGGCACATTCACAGATAGACCCCAGGTGCTGCTCAAGCATGTGACCTTTTGGCTTGATAAGTGCCACTTTTGCAAGACACTTTTTTTTTTCCAATTTCTATTTTATGATTTTATATTTTAATTTTAAATTTGGCCCATGCCATGTATTCCCAAAAGAAAAAAAAGCCCAACAATTGTATTTTTATAATTCTGCTAGCCTCCTAAGACCCAGCAATTCATTTTCATTCATTCATTCATTTTTTCCTCTGTGGGGGACATGAGTCTGAGACCTCTACATCACGCACCCCTTATGCAATCTATATGAGTCCTACTGTACTGTCAAGAGGACATCTTGGGCTTTCTGGTGATGCCACACGAGCTCATGGACATTCTTTTCAAAATGATGAGCATTGCAGCTTCCAGATTTTATGTTTAAAGAGAGGCTGAGTTATAATTTCTTTGCAGTTATTATGTTTTTTTTCTAAAAATCAAATTGTTTCTTCAATATGAGACTCTTACCTTCAGTTTATTAAAATTGCAGAAATGTGCAATAATTTTAACCCTTTCAAAACAAAACTTTTATCCAGTGTCCTTTGTAGTGGACAGCAGGACTTACTAACTCCTATTATCAACCTATGTCCATACTTCAGGAAGCAGAGGGCTGAGTGAGGCAGAAAGGATTTTACTCAGAATTGTGGAAGGGGAGTCAGACTTAGAGCTGTCAGGAGATGAGGTGGAGGAAGGCCAGGCATTAGAGCAGGAAGGTGAATGCTCAGAGGAGGACATATCAGCTGGAGCCTGAGCAGGGGCAATGTGATGGCACCCACCGTCCTTTATGGATAAGAAATCATGTGTAATCTAAGGCTCTGAAGTTGTTTGGCATTACAGTGTATAGAAGGGGAAATAAGAGCATTATCAGCTGAATTCACACACACTGACACACTCACACACACACACACACACACACATACACACACACGCAGAGTACATAATCAGCTAAACGTTTGAAATTAATAATATATTTGCCTGTAGTGTGTTAAACTATACCTCTCCTTTCATTATCAATCCAATTTCAGCCGTATTGAAACTGGGTTGAAATTTTCTTTAAAAAAAAAATAAATGTCAGAGCACCCAAATCTGCCAAGACCATGGAAGGCCTGTGTCGGTGAGCAGGTGATTTTCTTCACCCTCCTGTATGGCAGTTCATGCCAGGGAAACCAAAATCCCACATCTTCAAAGCCCTAATTTGCACTCTACTTATTATCCATAGTGGACTTTGGGTGTTGTCATTTTGCCCCTGCTCAGGGTCCTCAGAAGCTGGTATGTCTTCCTCTGAGCTTCCACCTTTCTGACCTACTGTCTGGCCCTCTTCCACCTCATCTCCTGACAACACTAAGTCTGACTCACCTTCCACAATTCTGAATAAAATCCTTTCTGCCTCTGTTATACCATGCAGGATCATTGTTAGTGCCATGGGTGGTGAAGACCTAACAACCCAGCTTTAGGTGATTATTAAGTGTGTAAAATATAGTTCAGAAAGGTGGACTATTAGATGTTATGTGCTAAAACAATGTTTTAGCGTTCAGATGTGTTTCCCACATCTATTTTTTTAATGCTTTACCAGAAATCCATCAAAAATGAAAACAATATCATTATATTACATCCCATCATTCTGCAATCAAACAAGACCTAATGTCCACTACAATAGAAAGAAGATAAAAAATAAATAAATAACAATTTTTTTTTCTTTCAAACACAATACTTAATGATAATCATGATAATCAAAATATATATATATATATGTATATACGTATATGTATATATATATATATATATATATATATATATATATATATATATATATATATATATATGTGTGTGTGTGTGTGTGTGTGCATGTGTGTGTGTGTGTGTGTGTGTGACATGATATCAACAAAACAGATGTAAATCAATTTTTAATAAAGCTTACCTGGATAATCTTTCCCACGCTGATCTGAAATTTTAAATTACAGAGAAAAATATTTGAAAAGGTTTTTGGTGGAAACAAAAAAAATAAAATAAAATAAAATCATATAATCAGTGACAAATAAATTTAAAGACAGCTTTGTAGACAGAAGTCGTGTACATGAACTGATTGTAGGCTTCTGACTCTGTCTCCTTCAGTAACTATGAAAGTGATTGTGGAAGTTGTCTGACAGATGCCTTCTGACATCATGGTGTGTGAGACACTTCACAAGAACACTGTAGGATGTGATGAACATGTGTGTGTAACAGAACATGAGAACCAGCATCAACTTCTTCTGGAACAGGGGGTCATCATTGGTTTTTCTGAAGAAGCTGAGCATGAGAAACACAAAGAAGAGTACTGTTAATGTGTAGAAAGCAAACAGTTACATTTTTGACAATTTTGATCCAAATTAGGACTCCAAACCTTTCATAACAATAAATACACAGCTGTTGTAGAATCTGTATGTCTCATGCCCTTTCTGTGCATAGAAACAGAACGTCTTGTCTTGATGTCATCAATCTCCAGTGAGCAGTTTTGCTCATTCACATTTCCTAACATTTTAGTTCGGCCCTTAAAGTGGTCAACTATATTGCTCCGGCCATTATGGAAGACAATGCCCCCACTTTCTTGAAC
>VUQI01056693.1:0-12994 GCA_015106735.1 Paratilapia polleni
TCCTCAGATTTTGCTATTTATAGGTATATGTTTGAGTAAAATGAACATTTTTGTTTTATTCTATAAACTACTGACAACATAACTCCCAATGCAAATATTTTTCATTTAGAGCATTTATTTGCAGAAAATGAAAAATGGTCAAAATACCAAAAAAGGTCCAGTGTTTTCAGACCTCAAATAATGCAAAAAAAAAACAAGTTCATATTCATTTTTAAACAACACATTACTAATGTTTTAACTTAGGAAGTGTTCAGAAATCAATATTTGGTGGAATAACCCTGATTTGCAATCACAACTTTCATGCGTCTTGGCATGCTCTCCACCAGTCTTTCACATTGCTGTTGGGTGACTTTATGCCATTCCTGGTGCAAGAATTCAAGCAGCTCAGCTTTGTTTGATGGCTTGTGACCATCCATCTTCCTCTTGATCACATTCCAGAGGTTTTCAATGGGGTTCAGGTCAGGTCAGATTGGGCTGGCTATGACAAGGTCTTGATCTGGTGGTCCTTCATCCACACCCTGATCGACCTAGCCGTATAGCATGGAGCATTGTCCTGCTGGAAAAACCAATCCTCAGAGTTGGGGAACATTGTCAGAGCAGAAGGCAGCAAGTTTTCTTCCAGGATAACCTTGTACGTGGCTTTGCTGCCCTTGCTTCCCTTCCACCTGGTCTCCTGCACACACAATACATATACCTTCCTTCTCTCCATCTTATCAGCCAGCTCTCTCCCTTTACCAGTTATAGTCCCTACATTTAAAGTACCTACTCTCACCTCCACACTCCTGCCTTTCCTTCTCTCTCAATGCCTCTGAACATGCCTTCCTCCTCTCCTCTTCCTTTGTCCTTGGCCCACAGTAGCGCAGTTTCTACCAGCACCCTGTTAGCCAACAGCACCGGAGGCAGTCATTAACCTGGGCCCTGATCGATCCAGTATGGAAATCTCATTCTTGGCACCTTCAGTTAGTGAGCAATTAAATTTGATAGGCAGGTTAATAAATATTACTATCAAATGAGTTCATTTTAATGAGCCTGGCATCACTTTCAGTGACAGCATGGACATACTTGCTCAGTGATAAGGAAATAATGACATCTCACAGCCTGGTTACATCATCAACACATCCCTTTTTTCTTGTCATTACTCTGATGCGTTCAAGATGCAGATGTAAATAAAGTTGCAGTTGTGGTACTCAGCATGTAGATAGCACTACAGAAGAGCATAAATGGAATTACTCTTTTTTAAATCAGATATTAGATATATATGTGAAGAGTTGCTGAATTATGTTCATGGGAAACATCTTGCTATACAAATTACACTAATTTTCTGTTATTCAAAGGTTGCATGATAATACTTGGCAGTTTGGTATAGTTTAGTGCAGGCTAAATTGTTAGTTTGCAGTACTGTGGTGAAGTTTACAGTGATGCTCTCTGTTGAACTGGTACAGAGCAAGCTGTGGTGTTCATGGTCAATGTTACATCAAGGTTAGCAGACATCTATTTACATTTAAGATGATGAAGTTGATTCGATTCACTCACCAAATTCTACCTTTTATGCTAGCTTTATAGTGTCTATGGTTTGGAAATCAGTTGGCTAAATCCACAAAGAGTGGCGAATATCGTAGTAGCAGCAAAGGTCAGCTGATCACAGCCTGTACACAAAGAACAATCTACTGGAGCTCACAAAACAAGTTATTATGTGACTTATTTCTGAGTAATTCTTCTCCCCACACTGTACTGCTACAACCAATCTTAGGGTTCCCCACCTGCCGAATTCCACTTCAACCCCTGAAGATATGTGAATATTTTTGTCACATTGTGAAAAAGATAGCCCTAAATAAAAAAGTTGTCATGAACACTGTTATTCTCATCAGACATCTGAGATCATAAAATACACCACGGCTATTATTAAAAAGGCCCGCCAGCACCTCTATTTGCTGAGGAAGCTGAAGAGAGCAGGACTGGATGCTGACATCCTCAGGTCCTTCTACAGCTGTGTGGTGGAGAGTGTCCTGACCTACTGCCTTACTGTGTGGTATGGCAGCTGTGGCAGAGAAGGAGAGAAGGAGGCATTGCAGAGGGTGGTAAAGTCTGCCCAGAGGATCATCAGGTGCAGCTTACCACCCATCGGGGGCATCTACACCATCAGATGTAGAGAAAGAGCCACCTGTATCCTCCGCGACCCCACCAACCCTGCACATGAACTGCTCACCCTCCTGCTCTCCGGAAGGAGGCTTCGCTGTATCTGGGCAAAAACATCCGGACTGAGAAACAGCTTCTACCCGAATGCAGTCAGACTGCTAAACTGCTCCACCCTCAATATTGAACACCTTGCACCTTAACAACATGCCTTGATGCTGCAATATGCCACTTGTGAATTGTTGCTGCTGATGTTTGCTGCTGTTACCTAGCACTGTGCACTGACCATCTTAAGTTGCTGCTGTTCCCTGCCATACATTGTGCAGTATTGTGCACTTATTAAGACTGGTTATTTATATTTTAGTATTTTTTTTTATATGTTAGTATATTTTAGTTATTTATTCAAGTTTTATTCTACTGTTTTACATTTTGTTTAGTAGCATGCTGTGCATACCGAGACCTGAGAAACTGTTTCGTTCTTATCATGTCAAATGGTTGAATGACAATAAAGCTGAGTCTGAGTCTGAGTAAAGTAGGGTTTTTTTCACATCTAGTTTTAGTTTAGTTTTAGTTAACTATAATAACCTTTGCCTATACCAGTTGTCAAAGGGAAGAGGTGGGGTACACCCTGGACAGGTCGCGAGTCCATCACAGAGCCAACACAAAGACACAGACAATCATTTATGCTCACATTCATAACTATTGCCAGTTTAGAATCACCAATTAACCTAACTTGCATTTGGAATGTGGGAGGAAGCTGGAGTATCCGGAGAAAACCCATGCAGGCACACTGTGAACATGCAATGTCCTGACAAAATCACCCCAGCTCGCTAGTGGATTCAAACCCAGGACCTCTGAGGTGATAGTGCTAACCACTACAACACTGTGCTGCCAAAAATGGTGTCATTTGATAAAAGGACAAACAAAAATAGTAAACAAACCAGTTTTTGTTGTGACCTAGAGGGAGACAAACTGGTAAAGTGAGTTTTTCTCCCTCAATGAAATACAAACAAAAGAATCAAGGATGTAAAAACTGAAAAATAAGAAGGGAAATAATTTGTTTCTGTGTTATCTTAACTGTTATTTTGCTATCAGCATTTCCTGGATGCCAAACTTAGTTTGTCTTTGGTCCAAACTCAAAAGTCTTAATTACCTGTTGGCTGGATTACAGAACAACCTTTCCAGTTATTTCTGAAAAAACATCTTTTTGAAGATTGGAAACATGTGTATAAAGACCTTGAGGGGTCAGGGTGGGAGTGTAAGAATAATAAATGTCATTAATCTATGTAAGTTACGGGTTCCCTCTAATTCAATCCAATTAAATTCAATTCAATTCAATTCAATTCAATTCAATTTTATTTATATAGCGCCAAATCACAACAGTTGCCTCAAGGCGCTTTATATTTTAGGGTAAAGACCCTACAATATTAGACAGAAAACCCCAACAATCAGACGACCCCCCATGAGCAAGCACTTGGCAACGGTGGGAAGGAAAAACTCCCTTTTAACAGGAAGAAACCTCCGGCAGAACCAGGCTCAGGGAGGGGCAGCCATCTGCTGCGACCGGTTAGGGGTGAGGAGAAACAGAAGAGAGCAGAGGGAGACAGGACAAAAGACACACTATGGAAGAGATCCAGAGATTAATAATAACTAATGGTTAAATGCAATAGTGGTGTATAAACACATGGAGAGTAAAGAGAGGTGAGTGAAGAAGAAATGCTCAGTGCATCATGGGAAGCCCCCAGCAACCTAGGCTTAGTATAAACTTTATCAAAAAGGAAAGTTTTAAGCCTAATCTTAAAAGTAGAGAGGGTGTCTGTCTCCCGAATCCAAACTGGGAGCTGGTTCCACAGAAGAGGGGCCTGAAAGCTGAAGGCTCTGCCTCCCATTCTACTTTTAAATACCCTAGGAACCACAAGTAAGCCTGCAGTCTGAGTGAAGTGCTCTATTGGGATAATATGGTACTATGAGGTCTTTGTGAGGAGAAGGATTTTAAATTCAATTCTGGATTTAACAGGTAGCCAATGAAGAGAAGCTAATATGCGAGAAATATGGTCTCTCTTTCTAGTCCCTGTCAGTACTCTTGCTGCAGCATTCTGAATTAACTGAAGGCTTTTAAGGGAACTTTTAGAGCAACCTCATAAAAATGAATTACAATAGTCCAGCCTACTATTGTACTACTGCCTTACTGTGTGGTATGGCAGCTGTGTCAGAGAAGGAGGCATTGCAGAGGGTGGTAAAGTCTGCCCAGAGGATCATCGGGTGCAGCTTACCACACATCAGGGACATCTACACCATCAGATGTAGAGAAAGAGCCACCTGTATCCAGCATACAACTGGCAAACAAACCAGTTGTTGTTGTGATCTAGAGGAAGACAAACTGGTAAAGTGAGTTTTTCTCCCTCAAGGAAATACAAGCAAAAGAATCAAGGATGTAAAAACTGAAAAATAAGAAGAGGGGAAATAATTTGTTTCTGTGTTATCTTAACTGTTATCTTGCTATCAGCATTTCCTGGATGCCAAACTTAGTTTGTCTTTGGTCCAAACTCAAAAGTCTTAATTAACTGCTGGATTATAGAACAACATTTCCAGTTGTTTCTGGAAAAAACATCTTTTTGATGACTGAAAATATGTGTATGAAGACCTTGAGGGGTCAGGGTGGGAGTGTAAGAATAATAAATGTCATTAGTATATATACAGTGGGGGAAATAATTATTTGATCCCCTGCTGAATTTGTAAGTTTGCTCACTTACAAAGAAATGAATAGTCTCTATTTTTTATGGTAGTTTGATTTTAATGGAGAGAGACAGAATATCAACCAAAAATCCAGAAATAACACATTGCATAAAAGTTATAAATTGATTTGCATGTCATTAAGTGAAATAAGTATTTGATCCCCAAGCAAAACATGACTTAGTACTTGGTGGAGAAACCCTTGTTGGCATCCACAGACATTTCTTGTAGTTGGTCACCAGGTTTGCACACATCTCAGGAGGGATTTTGGCCCACTCCTCTTTACAGAAACTCTCTAAATCCTTTAGGTTGCTTGGCTGCTGCTAGGCAACTCGAAGCTTCAGCTCCCTCCAGAGATTTTCTATAGGATTGAGGTCTGGAAACTGGCTAGGCCACTACATGGCCACTACATGACAGTTTTACAGTACATGACCCCATCCATTGGCCCCCTCAATGCAGTGAAGTCGTCCTGTACCCTTAGCAGGAAAACAGCCCCAAAGCATAATGTTTCCACCTCCGTGCTTGACTGTGGGGATGATGTTCTTTGGGTCATACTCAGTATTTCTCTTCCTCCAAATATGGTGAGTCAAGTTGATACCAAAGGGCTTGAGTCTGAAAGTACACTGGACTTCACAGATAAATTTAACACATCACCTGCTTCATTTTGTTAAGAACAAACTTTTCTGTCTAGCTACACAGAATTAACAGGCTACATTTGACAGATATTCAAGTAAAAATTGCATCCAATATGAATAAATTGTTACACAGCAGTCAACTTAATTTATACTGTCAATTCACAAAAACAGTAGCCTTAAGGTGCTTTATAGTGTAAGGTAAAGCCCCTTCAATATTAGAGAAAAAACCCCAACAATCTTGGCAACAGTGGGAAGGAAAAACTCAGGCAGAAACAGGCTCAGGGAGGGGCAGCCATCTGCCACAAACAGTTGGGGGTGAAGTGAAAGAGAAGAGAAAAAAGGAGAGCATAGAGAGACCAGGAGGAAACATAAACTATGGGAGAGAGAAGAAACAATTTAATGACATGCAGTAGTGGTGTATAAACACATGGGAGTGAAAAGATGGGAGTGGAGAAGTGCTCACTGTATCACATGAAGTCCCCCAGCAGCCAGAGTCTATAGCAGCTTAACTCAGGGATGGTTCAGGGTTACCTGATCCAGCCCCAACTATAAACTCTATCAAAAGGGAACGTTTTAAGCCAAATCTTAAAAGTAGAGTGGGTGTCTGTCTCCCGAATCCAACCTGGGAGCTGGTTCCATAGGAGAGGGGCCTGAAAGCTGAAGGCTCTGCCTCCCATTCTACTTTTAAATACCCTGGGAACCACAAGTAAGCCTGCAGTCTGAGAGCAAAGTGCTCTATGGGGATAGTATGGTACTATGAGGTCTGTAAGTTATGATGGGGCCTGATTATTCAAAATGAGGAAAATAATTTTAAATTCAATTCTAGATTTAACAGGGAGCCAGTGAAGAGAGGCCAGTATAGGAGAAATATGATCTCTCTGTTTAGTCCCTGTTAGCACTCTCACTGGATTAACTGCTCTTTTGGATTAATTGAAGGCTTTTCAAGGAGTTTTTAGAACAGCCTGATAATAAAGAATTAAAATATTCCAGCCTAGAAGTAACAAATGCCTGGGCTAGTTTTTCAGCAACACTCTGAGACATGATCTTTCTAATTTTAGTGATGTTGCACAGATGAAAGAAAGCAGTTCTACATAGTGTATTATAGTCTCTATATTAAAATGTTGTGATCAGTGGTATTGAGGTCTAGCAGGACAACCACAGAGATCAGACCATAAGAAGATCATTGGTAACCTTTTTTTTTAAAATAAATTAAATTTCTAGTTAATTAGTGTCATAAATAAATTTCCTGAATAATTTGGTTGGGTGACTGAACTTTGATTGCAAAAAATAATGGAAGCTCTTTGATACCCTTCACCTTTGCAGCACAGCTAATTTATTTTATCTAGGCAAATACTAATGCACGTCCTGAGTCATCTCTTTCTCCAAGGAAGCAAAATCAGAGAGTCAAAAGAAAGAGAGAAAGCAGCAACTGAGGGTCAACTGTTAAATTTCTTTCAAAAGAAAGGTGAGCAGAGCACAATTAACAGTTTAACACCCAGTGGCTTAGTTATCAGCAGCTGTTAAAGACAGTGAGCCAGTGTCAGATGTTACAATATATCTGTGGTCCTTAATTTCAAGAACAGCCAAATAGACTGAAGCTGAAGCAGGTCCCTCTCCAAATTTTGTGACACAAGGTTAGCTTATATAGTGGCAACTGAAAGTTGATTCAAACCAATCATTTGTATCAACAGCAGTTTCAACTGAAAGCTTAGCAACACTGACACCAAATAGCATTGAGCTTCATCTTATGTTGGACCAGTGAGGCCATGAGATCATCAAGACATTTTGAGAAAGCCAGTGGATTTTGGGCTGATTAAATAACATTTTAAAATACCACAATGATACTGCTTCTTACTTAAAAAATAAAAAATAAATAAAAAAGATTTTGCTAGTTCTAATGAAACAGCATCAGGCAGCACATCAGCATACCTGTGTATGCTTGTCAACGTTTTCGTGTATTACTAAATCAGACTGCCATATATAACATCTCTAAGATCTGTGTTTGATAACATCAAAGGAACACCAACAAAAAATGGTTATTATGTCATATCATTGCGCATATTATAAACATAATTTAACCTAATGCATTTTAACTGCTATTAGGCCTACACAACCAATGTCCTGTAATTATAATGTTACAGTTTCATAAATACAAATAAGTTTAGACACTTATTCAAACTTTCACAATTATCCAGATAATTACGTTATTTAAATTTTTTATGGTGTACCCTGATGATCCGGTTTGACCTCTGAAGTGCCTTAGTATCAAAAAGGTTGAAAACAGTATTAAGATGTAAACAGATTGAGGCTAATATCAGTCCTGTGTGTTTTATTCTTGTAGAGGGGTTTGTCTGTTTAGCAGATTGTGAACAAGAAAATGTGATAGAGGATGATGAAAGTAAAAAGAAAGAGGAAAATGAAGTTTGCCCCGAGGGGTGATGGGAAGAATAAGGAGAGGGCAGATTTCTTAAATTTTGATTATTTACCTTTTTTGGCCACCATGCTTTTGAACCATTACATTGTAGGTCAGGAAAATTGATTCTTTTTGTCCCTATCCGCAAATAATGTTTCTAATGAAGTCTCATTCAGTAGATACAACTTGTGCAGTTATGTAGTACAGTAGCTTTAGCATTTTCTTAATGTAAGTGTTTGAAAACCAAGATTGCCACTTCAAGCTTTTTTATAACATGAGAATCATAAATATTGAAATACAAATGTAGAAAATAATGCACTCTTAAGCTTGATACTCCAAGCAAAACTCAGACTTATGAACATACAAAGATTTATTAAATATGGTATATGAACAGTTTATTACTGGCTACCATAATGACTACTACAGATTTTGTACAGTTGTCGGCTCAATTAAAAAATAAAACAAAACAAAAACAAACAAACAAAACAAAAAAAAAAATCAAACAACGCATGAGAGATATGGGTCAAGAAAGAAAGGGGGCCCACAGAGACTGTATGTATAGAGCCCAGAGTTCTGCTCTATGCCCCTGTTCACTAGAGCTGTTTCTGTGCTATGATGAACTCTAAATCCTGACTGAAACTCTTCAAATAAATCATTCCTCTGGAAATAATCACACAGTTGTTTTCCAACAGCTTATTTTGAGACTTTTTGATATAAACAGAAGGTTTGAAAAAGTCTTTAAATGGCTAAGACACTTGGATCAAGTAAAAGCTTTCCCAGTAGTGGTTTAATTACAGCTGCCTTGAAAGCCTGTGGTACTTTTCCTGTTAACACAGATAAATTGATCATATTTAAAATTGAAGCATTAATTAATGGCAGGCCTTCTTTGAACAGTCTTGTAGGGGTCTAGACATGTTGATGGTTTGGAGGAAGAAACTATTTAAGTTAGTTCAGAAAGACTGATAAATATCAGCAATTATCAAAGTTGCCGTACTTAATGATACGTCAGTGGGACGGCTGTGAATAATTTTTTTCTTTAATGGTTAAATTTTTATTTGTAAAGAAATTCATGATGTCATTACTAGTTAAAGGAATATTTGGTTCAACAGAGCTCTGACTCTTTGTCAGCCTGGCTACAGAGCTGAAGAGAAACCCGGGCTCGTTCTTTCCCCTATCAGTGATGAATAATAAGATGTCCTAGCTTCATGCAGGACTTTTTCTAGAGTAACAAACAATTTTTTGAGCCCAGACAAAAGTCTTCTAACTTAGTCCTCTCCAGTTTACAAGTTATCTGCTTTAAAGTGTGCATTTGCGAGTTATACCGAGCAGTCAAACTTCTCTGGTTTGTTACGTTCTTTTTTAGAGGAGCCACAGTATCCAGCATGTTATGCAGTGAGGTTGTGACACTGTTAATGAGTAATAATTGACTTCTGTGCGAGTTAGGTTTAGGTGGCTGCTCTGCATTGAAGAAAACACAGGAGGAAGCACTTATTTAAATTTAGTTACAGCACTTTCAGATAGAGATCTATAGTAATGAAACTTGTTATCCAGTGCTGTGTAGTCCATTATTGTAAATTTAAAAGTGATTAAGAAATGATCAGACAAAAGAGGGTTTTCAGGGAATACAGTTACATGTTCAGTTTTTTTTTTTGTTTTTTTTTTGTTTTGTTTTGTTTTGTTTGTTGTTTTTGGTTTTTTGTTGTTGTTGTTTTTTGGTCAAATGACAGGACAAGACCAAGAGTGTGATTAAAATGGTGAGTGAGCTTACTACATTTTGAGAGAAGGCAACTGATTCTAATAATGAATTAAACACATTGTTAAGACTGTCATTTTGACATCTACATAAATATTAAAGTCACCCACTATAATTATTTTATATGAGCTGAGCACTAAATCAGATAAAAAGTCTGAGAAATCAGACAGAAACTCTGAGTAAGGGACATGCAGACGATAAAAACAAATAAAACTGTTGTTTTTGTTTTCCAATTAGTGTGCACAAGGCTAATAAGGTTTCAAAGTAATTATAACTCTGTCTAGGTCTTTGGTTTATCAGAAAGGTAGAATGAAAGATTGCAGCCCCTCCTCCTCCTCGGCCTGTGCTTTGAGGATTCTGATAGTCAGTGACTCGGGGGTGTTGATTCATTTACATGTAGACTAAGTATTCTTCCTGCTGCAACCAGGTTTCTGTGAGGCAAAATAAATGAATATTTTGATCAGTTATTAAATCATTTACTAACAGGCACTCAGGTGAGAGAGATCATAAAATACTTTAGTAGTTTTATGCTGTAACAAAACAATAGACAGATGCGGCTGTGCCACACATCATATTTAACTGACGTTGCTTTAGAATGACGGTTCTGAAGCAAGAATGTCTCGTTTTGTCTCTTCATATCTTCCTCGTCTTATCCTCTCACTTCTCTGGTGGAAGTAACTAAGATGTAATGAGAGGATTGAGGAAATGAGACCAAAGGAATGAAGGATGTACAAACTGAAAAATAAGAAGAGGGGAAAGAATTTGTTTCTGTGTTGTCTTAATTGTTACTCTGCTATCAGCATTTCCTGGATGGTAAAGTTAGTCTGTCTTTGGCCCAAACTCAAAAGTCTCAAGTGCCTGTTGGATTATAGAGCAACTTTTCCAGTTGTTTCTGAAAAAACAACTTTTTGAAGATTGAAAACATGTGTATGAAGACCTTGAGGGGTCAGGGTGGGAATGTAAGTTGAATGAATGCCATTAGCAGATGTAGGTTAGGGATTTCCTCAACTTGTAGCCATTGTGTGAGTGAGCACACACTTGTGGGGCTGCTCAGCAGAAATCATTGCACTGGTAGCTAGTTCACCCAGCACCCTCACAAACAGCTGTGAGGCTGAGGAGGCAAATGGACAAGTACTTACTTATATAACACGTTTCTACTCTAACTGAGCACTCAAAGTGTTTTTTACTACAAGCCACATTAACTCATCCACACACACTTTCATACAGCATTGTATTTTTATGCCATAAGTGCTTTCTAATAATCACACACACACACTCACACTCGCAATCTGGGGCTTCATTGTTCATTGCCTTGGAACACTCTGGCATGTGGACTGGAGGAGCAGGGGATCTAACCACCAACCATCCGATTAGTAGATGACCTGCTGTACCTTCTGAGCCACAGGCAGAGTGCAAGGTCAGTGGTTTGATCCCTAACAATCCATATAATTGTTAGAAAGAAATAAGCTCTCTCTCAGAGACTGCTTCCATTTCTTAATTAGTTCATATTACTTCAATAAAATGTGTGTTTGTACTTTTGTCTTTGAATGTAACCTGAAGTGCAATACTTCTTTTTATGGGAAAAAATGTGTATTCATCCCTGCGTTTCATGTCTTTAAATTGCAACATAGCAGAAAACTTTGCACTAAATCATCTGAGGCCGTTTACTGTGAAAAGCTGTATAAGATGTCACCTGATCCTGAGTGAAACCGAAAGTGTTCACCCATCAGTATAAAAGGGATGATCAGAATGCTCCTGGACTGCATTGCAATAGGGACCTAAAGGAAGAGATTTATCTACAGTAACAGGAGAACAATTTTACTGCAAAAACTGGATGACAACATAACATGTTTGCCATGGACAAATCTTCTCTATAAAGGTGGGTTGTTTTACATTTTTCTCTTGTCAGTGATGTTTCTGTTATGTGCATGATAAGGAAGATAAAAAACTAATTAGTGGACCAACAAAGAAAAAAAAAACCAAAAACATCCAGATTCTCCAGCATCCGTGGGACAGTGCCAAGAAATTAGACTGTAAGTGACGACATCCAACAATGATAGAAGTCCTTTTTAATGAAAGATAAGATAAGATGAGATGAGATGAGATGAGATAAAGAATACTAGAATATGTTTAAATTAAAAGGTTAAAGCCATTGTCATTTCTAATGTTGTTTTCATTACATGCAATTTTATTTTTTTAATGTGTATTTATTTAATTGTAATTCTGAGCATTTTTGGTTTATGGTGAAAATGTAACTGTAAATAATGACCCAAAGGAAATATTATTATTATTATTATTAGTAGTAGTAGTAGCAGTAGTAGTAATAGTAGCAGTAATAGTAATAGTATTCAGTTTAAAGACGTGTGTTTAAATTTTCTAAGACAGCCAGGCCTTCATCATTTGTTTGCATGGTCTGAGGCACTTCTACATTTGTCTGTAGCGTATGAACAAATTCAGGTACAAAAATATTGATGAATTACAGAATTGTACGTGAAGTGTTGATATGCACGGTTCATGCACGGATTCATGCGTCCACACTGTTTGTGAATGAGGCTCATTGTACTTATTTGCTTTTTCAGTGTTTTCATTTAAAGTACTAAAGTTTCAGTAGTTTCACTTAAAGCTTTCATAGCTAAATTTGATATGAAGTTATCCACTATCTGCACACATCTACTACTTTAAAATGCTTAAAATGCGTTATGTGTGTTTATTGGACTGGTGTAGCGTGATAATGGGTTGCAGGTCTGGTAGAGTGAGCCAGATATTACTGTATAATATGATGTTTATTACTGTGTAAATAATAGAAACCTGTGTGTGAAGCTCAGCAGAGGAAGAGGTGTTTCAGTTTAAACCGTTGTTCTGCTTGTCAGACAGTTAAGATCCTATAAATATAATGAGAACTTTAAGTATGTTTTGGTGGTGAATTGTGCTGAAGTAGGATTTTGAATGCAGCACTTTTAATTGTAACTGTATTTTAATAATTGTATTCTCGCACATTTTTTCAAACTGTGAGAAATAGTATTTGGGGCATGAAAAGTGAAATGCACTGCTCAAAAAAAATTAAAGGAATACTTTTTTATCAGTGTACAGCATCAAGTCAATTAAACTTCTGCTATATTGATCTGGTCAGTTAAGTAGCAGAGGGGGTTGTTAATCAGTTTCAGCTGCTTTGGTGTTAATGAATTAACAACAGGTGCACTAGAGGGGCAACAATGAGATCTTCTCTGACAGTTTTTTCACTAGTTTTGCATTTGGCTAGGGTCAGTGTCACTACTGGTAGTATGAGGTGATACCTGGACCCTACAGAGGTTGCACAGGTAGTCCAAC
>VUQI01056694.1:0-37179 GCA_015106735.1 Paratilapia polleni
ATAAAGTCACCCAACAGCAATGTGAAAGACTGGTGGAGAGCATGCCAAGACGCATGAAAGCTGTGATTGCAAATCAGGGTTATTCCACCAAATATTGATTTCTGAACACTTCCTAAGTTAAAACATTAGTAATGTGTTGTTTAAAAATGAAAATGAACTTGAGGTTTTTTTGCATTATTTGAGGTCTGAAAACATTGGACCTTTTTTGGTATTTTGACCATTTTTCATTTTCTGCAAATAAATGCTCTAAATGAAAATATTTGTATTTGGAATTTGGGAGTTATGTTGTCAGTAGTTTATAGAATAAAACAAAAATGTTCATTTTACTCAAACATATACCTATAAATAGCAAAATCAGAGAAACTGATAATTTTGCAGTGGTCTCTTAATTTTTTCCAGAGCTGTATATGTCACCAAGATGAAATTGTGTTCTTTGTTCTTTAGCTGCAGATTTACATTGGGAAATTGTGTGAAAGTGGTTATTAACTGAATTCCTTTGAGCCAATTTGACAGGGACTTGGGCAGCCAGAGGGAGCACTGTGGTGAGGGGGAATGCTGTTTGACAATCAGCTCACACAGATGTTAAACTATATTGGCAGATGGAACCTACATGGGGCCATTTTAATAAAAGTTAATTCACAAGAATAATAGATTTCATATCGGATATATTAAAAGCATGTGAGAAGAGAGAGATAAATCAAGAAGGTAACGCAGAATATAGAGATAGCTGGTTAGGGTCAGTTTATACTCTTAAATTAAGTCAGTAGCCAAATTCCTTTACAGAAGATAATGAGACACTGCAATTATACATGGATTGAACCATTTTCATACTCCCCAAAGGTCTCCAATCCTGTGCTTTCAACAGAACACAATTAAGGCTGTCGGGATTTAAAACCAGGTATGTAATGTGTTCACAATCCTGTAAATTTTCAGTGCATACAGAGAACAATCATTTAAGGATAAAGGTAAGCTTAAGCTTCCAATGACATCTGCAACTGCAGCATCATTTAATGCTTTGAAAGGTATGATACATTTTCTCATTACAGGGTCTTCCATAAAAGCAGAGCTGCAGCTGTGCTGTACAGGGAGCTTGCTGTGTTCTCTGACGCTCACATTGCATTTCATTACTAATTCAGCTGTAGCCATCCCAGGCATTAGTGTGATGTTAATGAAATGTGAAACATACTCAAAACAAGGGAAATGAAAAAAGAATTCCTAATCTGCATCTATTATGAACAATGCATAGAGTCTGGAGATGTAATTTTGACAGTAGAGAAGCAGTGGAGAAAAACATACAATAAATGATATTTGCTAAAGTGAAACCTGATGCTTAAATAAAAGCACAGCTAGCTTTGTGCTTCATGTTTCATCTTTCCTCTCCTTTAGGGGCTCGTGCAATAACAGAGCAAGTCGGAGTATCTGCTTTTCACTGCCTTCTTGCTACATCTATTCAAGCACGCTGATGGACTCAACACATGCTCCTCGTGCCTCTCTGACAAATGATCATTCAGAAACAGAAGGCTATCTGGATCACTGTGAGATGCATCTCCCCTTTTGACTGCTTCAAATTTGAATATTACATTAACTCACTGATAACTGTGACCTTGTGCTGCAGCTGACAACTTGCCCAATCTGTTTACTAACTGAAGGAATAAAATACTGGATGGTTCTCATCCAAGAGTTTGCTTTAGTCCTTTTGAATCATCTTTAAATAACCTGAAGAACTGCCCAAACTGTGGCACAAATCCCACGATGTGGGTGTTGGCAGCCATTCAAAATCACATAAAAGGTGCAGTCCAAATAAATTAATTGCTGACACAAAGGCTATTCCACTCAGCACTAAACTGAAGCGTTAACCAATGTGAGATTCTGACTGGCCAATATAAAGTTATTTTCTTGGCGGTATTAATATAGTGGCCCAGCCCTTTAGAACATATCGCCTTAAGAAAATTTAATGACAAATGAGACAGATTTGGGTTATGTATTCAGTTTAACTAATAAATATTGCTCCCATTCAATTTAGACACAGGAACAAACAGAGAACGAGTAAACATTATCTTCTGTTTATCAGATGACAGATATACACTCACTGGACACTTTATTAGGTACACCTTGCCAGTAGTTTCAACAAGGTGCTTGAAACATTTCTCAGAGATTTGGGCTCATAGCATCACACATGTCAGATTTGTTGGCTGCACATCCATGATGCAGACCTCCTGTCCCACCACCTCCCAAAGGTGCTCTATTGGATTGAGATCTGGTGACTGTGGAGGCCACTTGAGTACTCACTGTCGTGTTTAAGAAACCAGTTTGAGATGATTTGAGCTTTGTGACATGGCGTATTATCCTGCTGGAAGCAGCCATCAGAAGATGGGTACACTGTGGTCAAAGATGGACATGGTCAGCAACAATACTCAGGTAGGGTGTGGCATTTAAAAAATGTTCAAATTGATACTAAGGGGCCCAAAGTGTGCCAAGAAATATCCTCCACACCATTACATCACCAGCAGCCTGAACCATTGATACAAGACAGGATGGATCCATGCTTTCATGTTGTTTATGCCAAATTCTGACCCTGCCATCTGAATGTCACAGCAGAAAACGAGGCAACGTTCTTCCAATCTTCTGTTGTCCAATTTTGGTGAGCCCGTGTGAATTGTAGCCTCAGTTTCCTGTTCTTAGCTGACAGGAGTGGCACTCAGTGTGGTCTTCTGCTGCTGTAGCCCATTTGCTTCAAGGTTGGATGCTTTGTGCATTCAGAGATGTTCTTCTGCATACCTTGGTTGTAATGAGTGGTTATTTGCATTACTGTTGCCTTCCTATCAGCTTGAAGCAGTCTGTTCATTCTCCTCTGACATCTGGCATCAACAAGACATTTTTACCCAGAGAGCTGCCGCTCACTGGATATTTTCTCTTTTTCGGACCATTCTCTGTAAACCCTAGAGATGGTTGCATGGAAAAATTCTAGCAGATCAGCAGTTTGTGAAATACTCAGAAACTGGCACCAACAACCATGCCACATTGAAAGTCTCTTAAATCCCCATTCTGGTGCTCGGTTTTGAATTTCAGCAGGTTGTCTTGACCATGTCTACATGCCTAAATACATTGACTTGCTGCCATTTGATTGGCTAAATAGATACTAGCTAAATTAGATATGCTAATAAGCAGCTGAGGAGATGTATCTAATAAAGTGTCCGTTGAGTGTTCAGTTAGTGTTGCTTGTCAGATATTTTATGAAAAGAGATGGTAGGAGAAAAAACAGCCATGACAGCATAACATGACTTAGATTCAATATTACAATATGTAATCTGATAAAATTACTCTTATTTGGGTAAAAGTAATATTCATTGTGATAATAGCAGTTGGTGTGCTGGTGTTCTAACACATGATAAGAGAGAGACATGGCACTCAAAGAATCCTGACTAGAAATCTGTGACCATAAAGATGGCAGGTGTATTAAAGATATAGATGAGTGTACTTAAAGTTTTTTTTTCTTGACTTCCTGTACCAATAACATGAATTAGCATGATATTTGTTCAAGTGCTCTGATGGGATGAGCCGGAGACATTTTATCATGTTGGTAATCTGGATTGAGCCGTTAATAAAGCTGTAATATCTTGTCGAACTTTGCACATGTGCAGTAGAAGTATGCAGGGAAAAAAACCTTTTTAGTGGGCAAGAAGCATTTCTTAAATCAGATTTTACTAGTGATTCAGTTGCAGTTTTTATGTCTTGGTCACCATTAAAATTATAATTAAGGCACATTCCCCGTTCATTTTGATAGAGGTTTCAAAATGCCAAAATAACTGCCAGAAGGTGTTACCAAAATGGCTTCCAAGTGGTGGGATTTGCTTCTAATGACATGGCCTGCATTAAATATTATGATATTTTTTAAGATGTTGTGAAAAATACACTGTAGTGACTAATTTAAGGGTTTAAACTGCTGTATTAAAGAGGAAAACAATATTCTAAATTGAAGACAAGCAAGATATTGAGAAACTTGAATCAATCGTGATAACCTTTAAAAATGCAAGATTTGCAGCTATAGTGCCACCTAACAATTAAAAGAGAAAATTAGAAAGCATTTCTGAAATTTCTGAAAAAAAAACTTTTCTCAAGACCTCTGAAAAATCTTGGATTCGCTTAGCAACTCAAATAATAAAAACAAAATGGAAACTAACTCTAAGTGTCAGGTCACAGAAACTGAAGAATCACCCAACAAACTGGAGGGAATGAACAGAAAGTTCCCTGTTTGTAGGTCACAATGCAAAACAAAACATGAAAGGAGGCAAAATATGATAAAATCGTCGTGTTTTTAAATCTCTTTGCAACTGTAAACTCATGAGTGTTACAACACTGACAGTAATGAAACGCGACAGTTGGCATCGCTACAGCCCCGCTGTTTGTGTACCACTAACACCACAAAACAGTGTTTGCCTACAAAAAACTGAGTAACATCCCTGAAATGCCACACATGAATCATAAAGCATGAGCATTACTTCAGGGCTATTCTTTCATCTGTACTTTACTTCAATGTGCTGCACTAATAACAAAAGTAAGAGTTGGAGGCCTTGCTAGCAGCTCTGTAAAGCCACGGTTAAGAAGCACTATCATTATCATGACAGCTTGCTTGCAATGAAAATGTTAACACGTTGATGGTTTGCAGGTTTACTATGTTCACAGTCTACATTTAGTGTGTTGGCATTACATTGTTTGCTCTGATGTTAATACTATTAGTTTTGCAGGTTTTCGTTCAGAAATCCAAATAGTGGCCGACTTGAAATTTGATCTGATGATGGTACAAGAGGAGAAGTGTCATCCATGCTGTTAAAATAACTGCACAAACTTTCCCAGTTTTTTGTTGTCCCCATACCAGCTGTTTTTTCTTTTTAATGTGCATCTGGCATCAAATTTAAATTGATGCCAACCTATTGATATTTCTCAAAAAGCAATAAAATGTCTTAGTTTCACTATATGACATGTTGTCTTTTACTATATTTAACTAAATATGGGGTTTAACTCATTGGGTTTTTTTAAATTTACATCTTACACAACATATCAATGTTTTTGAAACAGGTTTGTGTGTTGATCATCTATTTATAACCATTTCCTTATATGTTCAATCACTTTCAGTAGCTTCGCTCATATATTTACATTTAAAGCTTAAGCACAGTAATAATGGGGCTGTTATCTCACCCTACTGTGTGTTCATGTTAAACATGAGAGGTCAATGGTCATCCAAATAAGGGAATTCAGAGTCTTAAGTGGAGTTTTTATTCAGAAAGATCTATGTTGATTTATGTTCAGTATCCATAGTTTGAAGATTGAAGCTGAAACTTATGAGACAATAAGCAATGGAAACTAGGTTTTTCTTTACTATAAAAGCTGTTTTCTTGTGTGTTTTCTTCCAGATGTCTGAGAGATTCCTGACTGTCTCCATAATGTACAATATACTTTTTCTTTTTTTTAAATCAATGAATGTAAGAGTTTTGTGTATTTTTGCGTGGGTGTGTGTGCATGTCATAGGCAGATGTCCCACAAATATTCCAAAAATGTCTGCAAAATTTCATTGCCATTCATTCAACAGCTGTTGTAAACTTTTACTCTGACCCTCAAAAAAAAAAGTCAAGCCAGTGACAGGATCGCTAAAGTTATCAGGTGACGTTTGCAAGGAACCACGAAGGAACCATATTTGATGCCAATCCCTGAGATAGATGTGGAGTAATATACAGGATAATCAAAAACAAAGACAATGTGCACACACCCAAAAATGTCAGCCTAGTGGAAGTGCTAGAGGAGACGTCACAGAATCACCACAATTCAGGCTAAATGTCCGCACGATGTCTGTTGCTGTGTGGACCAAAGAGGTGCAGGGGCCAGTTGATGTAGCCCTTGTACAATGCTGCAAATGTGGATAAAATTTATGCCCAAACCACTATTTTGCCACAGGAGCATGCGGCTTTATTTGTTTTCAGATTAAAGGCTTAGCACAATGGCCAAATACAATCCACCATATTCCCTTTTCTTGCTTTGCCAGTCTATGAAAAATAAAATTAGGATTTAAGCAACATGAAGGTGCTATTTCATCGTTTAATGAAACAAAACAGAAAAACAAAAAATGAAACCCACAGGATGTATAATTATTGAGATAAATTACCTAATCACTGTGACTTCCTGTCCTTTTACCCATAAGCAGCGCTTCTATTTATACAAGAATGAGAAATGGTGTGATCTATAACTGCCCCAGATATTATTTTTATTTGTTTTGTTCTCTATAAAGTCGTTTGATTCAGACGCACAAAGTTCCTTTGGGAAGGTTTAGTGATGTGAGATGTAAGTCAACATTTTACATGTGGAGAAAACAAGGAGGGATCAAACAAAGAACAAACACATATATGTATTCTGCACACACCAAGCACACAGCAGGGTGCATTATACTGTATTGTAGTAGTCTGTGTTCTTTACTCAGCATCTACACTCACAACTATGATGATGAAATTACCTTCTCATCATCTTCAGTGAAGAGTTCTCCACTTGAAGTCTTGTTAATGGCCTGAGCAACTCCAATGATCTCTCCATCACTGTTATGAATGGGCATGCACAACAGTGACTTGGTTTTGTACCCCGTCAGCTTGTCAATTTCATCGCTGAACCGGCGATCCTGCAATCCGTAGGCAAAGAAAAAAAGACACATTGTAAGCATTTGTTGGAAAAAGGCACTTCCTCCCTCTATTTTCAGATGACGGGGCACTAAATGTAAAGATCATCAGGACTGCGAGTCTACAGCAATGTCAGTTTGACAGACATCTGCCTAGTTTGAAGTTTGTTTGTTTTTTAAAAAAAGGAAAAAGTAGTAAAGCTGAAGTAGGCTAGACATCAATTTCTAGTGTAAATCTCTGGCCAACCAATAAGACTTTTAGACTTTTTCTACTTCTAAAAAAGGCTGTTGGCATCATTAAGCACCTTTAGATAATTGCTACTTTAATATAATCTAGTATTGTTTTACTTAATGAAAAGGGAATCATGGTGGAATTGCAAAAAAAGCAACAAAAAACACTTTTTTATTTCTCATATGTGATTTCTGTGAACGTGATTTGACACAAGCTCTTACTGGTGCTTTTATTTGTCTAACTGTGACAGATAAAATGAAAAGCTGACAGAAAACGACCTGTCTTCCTTGTCTCAGTCTTTCTATGACAGACGGAAATGCACAAACACATGCATACAGAGCAGCAGGCACCTGATAAGCGTCAGGAATGTTCACTGTCTCTCCGTGTTCGGCTACATAGCCAATGATCCCTTTCCCCCACGGCACTTGAACTTCATCTGAATTCATTGAGGGTAAAACTGTGGTACCTGCGTGCACGTCAAAGAATTTGGACACTAGTGTTTGCTTGTTGCCCGTTCCCTCCACTAAAAACAAGGAGCACCGGTCGGCATCCACCATAATACAAACAAACACAAGAATTTTGTAGCTGAGACTCGTTAAATCCAAGTCGTTGGATATGTCTTTTACAAGCTCCAGGAAAAACTCTCGTTCGTTATGTTCTTTGAGGTAATATTTAAAATCCACGGCTGTGGAAGGGTACTGGGGGATGTTGACTCTGGACTCCAGCAGTGCGCTCAGTATGTGCGCAGTGGTCGGGGGCAGAGAACTCGCTTTCCGCAGCAATGCTCTCCTCCTCATGCTCGTCAGCGGCTCCTGCGCCCTGGAATTAACATGTTCGTCGTATGTCCTGTTGACATTAATGGCCTTTGATCTGGCGAAAGTTTTACGCAGCTCCTTCTGAGACGCTCTCCGTTGCAAACCATCACATTTGCTCGCCCAGCTGTCCTTACATGGGTTGCTCTTCTCCTCTCTTGCCTCGGCTGGAGCTGAAGCCGTTGGACTTTTGCTCGCCTGGTGATTTTTGAGCCATTTCTCTACCATGCTAAAATTCCCCTTTCTGTTCAGATAATCCTCGAATAACTCAGGATGAGAGTCCAGAAAACTTTCCACGTCAGAGAACACCATATTTGACACTGCCATGTCTGTTCTTCAGATGGTCCTCAGTGAACCAAATCCATGAAGTCGCACAGAGAAATATCATCTATGAGGCTTTACTGAGGGTTGAAGAAGAGAATCATTTGACAACTTCCAAGGTGCATTATGCTTGGAACAGCCCTGGAGCTCCAGCTACATATCCAGTTCCACTCTATGGGGAGCGGGATGGAGACTCCCTTTGCGCACCAGCATATTCCTCCACAGTCTCCACGCCGTTCACTTAATTTAAGATCATTTA
Organism: Paratilapia polleni; assembly: GCA_015106735.1. Classification (NCBI taxonomy): domain Eukaryota; kingdom Metazoa; phylum Chordata; class Actinopteri; order Cichliformes; family Cichlidae; genus Paratilapia; species Paratilapia polleni. Next base: position 8,283 of record VUQI01056694.1, read on the forward strand.
GGTAGATCTAGGTTAAGCAATGTGGAAGCAAACTGATCCTCGCCTTGACTGCCACGGGCTTTGAAAATACAACAAACAGCAACTACCGAGCGTTACTGTCGTGTGCGTCTTCTAGTGTGCAAATGACGCTGGCTGTGGTTGGCTCGGTCCCACTGATGCTCGTTTCGTCACACAAACAGGAGCTTAGGGTTGCTTCAGTACGCAGCCCTCTGGACATTTGAATCGTTTGGCCTCCAATAGAGGCTCCAAATATGAGGATGGTGACGATGGTGCTAACTTTTATCTTCCCAACACCTTTTATACAAGATGCATATTGTTAACTGTACAATAGGTTGTGCAAGCATATAAAATGGTGGAGTATAATGGTGGATTTTTTGCACACTGATGTTCATAACTTTCAGCAATTCAGACACGCTCGAGATCTGTAAGGCTTATTAGAAACAAAAGGCCCCCATGTGGGTGCATTAAATCTTAATATGCTTCAAATATAGTGGATCTCAATGCATTCCACAAAAAAGTTTTGCTGTGTAAGAGTAATTAGTGACTGTGGGTGAAAAAAAAAGGAACCCCTAGTATGTAATAAAAACTGCAACTTTCACAAACCCCAGACTTTGGCAGTTTCAGCATCTGCAGTGGTCTATGTCATTTAGTTATGTAACAGCGACTTTTATTGGCAGTGAGCATGCCAGAAAATCAAATTCCTTTATACTCCACTAGTGAGTCTGTGTGCGGGTGTGTAATTTGAACACTAGGGGGAGTTATTCTCCACAACTTGGACTGTGTTACATCTAATAGCACAACTCTGTCGACTTGTGTCATGAAAACCCCCTTGTAAATTCAAACGTGAAACCCTGTTAGGTTGTAAGGTTTGATACTAACTCAAGACAGCCAAACCAAGTTGTCTTCTGCATGCCTTTATCTACATTTACTGATCCCAGAAATGCATTCAGGGACTGCCTGCCAGTCATCTCAGAGGTCAAAAGACTCACAACGGGTTACAAAAATGTAGTAGCTTTATTTAAATAGTGGCCTTCAAGTCACAGACTCTTAAAAGCAACCAGTTAAAGGTCACTTCATTCAGAGGGAGAAGCTTGTCTCCCCCCAAAATGACCCAAACAAAATGCAAAACAAGCAAGCACTAAATCATGCATGTAGTATTCCAGAGTTAAGGCACTACCCTCTTGAATGTACATGTTTATCCAGTTTCCTGTTGGAAATCTTAACACTTGCACACCCTCTAGTATATAAAATATTAGAGTATATCACTCTGAGAGTGACGGTGGCTCTGACAAAAAAACAGGAGGCCGAGCTAGAGATGGCAGAGTTAAAGATTTTCATTGGGAGTGACCAGGAAGTACAGGATTAGAAATGAGTATATCAGAGGGACAGCTCAGGTCGAGCAGATTGGAGACAAAGTTGGAGAAGCTAGGTTGAGATGGTTTGGACATGTACAAAGGAGGGACAGTGGATGCATTGGACAAAGGATGTTGAAGATGGAGCTATCAGGCAGAAGGAAAAGAGGAAGACCACAGAGAAGGTTCATGGATGTAGTGGAGGAGGATATGCAGAGGGGTTGGTGTGACAGAGGATGCAATGGATAGGGTGAGATGGAGCCATTTGATCCACTGTGGTGATCCTAAAGGGAGCAGCCAAAAGAAGATTTGATTCACAAATCAAGCACATCATTGCCTGACATTCACTGTGCTCACCACTTTATGAATTCAGGGAACATCGAGTTAAACAAATTCTGACCATATTTAGTGTTTTATTCAAATTCAGAAATAACAAAAGATAAGTGAGGTAATAATAGAAGCAGAAAAGGCATATTCATTCTTGGAATTCTTGGAATGGACAACTTTTAAGACAACTTGATAACAAACCAACAAACTACTCAAAAAAAAAAAAAATGGATGACAGTTAAACAGTTTTTGGTCCCTACATTACAGATGCACAGTGTATTGATTAATAATTTATGTTTGCAACCTGTTTAACCCAGGAGATATTTACTCCACCTCAACTAACCCTGAGACAATAGTGGCAAATTATAATTCTAACACCGCTCTAACTGGTTGCTGTTTTGCCTTATTTTGAAAAAAAAAATGATATGTCCTGGTATCTTGAGCAGTTTATTAAGACATAAAGATTGCTAAAAAGGTGCACAGATGCAGAAATGTTTATGAAGTTGCAGATTTGAGATATGCTATAAGGTCAGCTCGTTCACTCTTCTTTTTAATGCCAGCGAAGATCATCTTTGTTCCTGGAATGTATTTCTTAGGGTTCTCCAAATACACCATCAGGGTTTCCTCATCCCAGATAACTCCTGCAATTAAAGTGCGCAACCACAGAGGAGAGTAATGCTTAGAATCAAACACCATGATTTATAAAACTATTCAAATACTGCATGTACACACATACAATGTTTACCTTTGCTTTTGTTGGCATCCGTATAGGAGTAGCCTTCTGCCTGGCCTGTTTTGCGTCCAAATAGACCCCAGAGGTTGGGTCCAACCTTATGCTTTCCACCATTCTCCACAGTGTGACACTGGGCACACTTCTGGACAAATGCCTTCTTGCCTTTTTCAATGTCTCCAGTCATTTCTATGAAGAAGAAAATACACACTTAGGACAATCAGACTTAAGTGCCTTATTAGCCTTTTTAAATACTTTTTTATAATGGTACACCCCGATTCAGCCACAAGGGGGCGCTCACGTCCCAGTTGCGGAACTATGCCCCCGAGGGCATAGTTGCAAAACTTTTCCCAGCAGTTTTACTTAACTTATTAGACTACATAGCTCATCAGATGGAACCAAAGCAGAGTACATACTTGTTTGCCATTTCCATGAAACAGATAATTCCAGCAAAAACATCAATATAACCTAATACTCAGCATCTTGCACCAAGCTAACTCTGTAGCTATAATGTTAGATATAAACCGTACACAAAACCATACCAGAGTCTATCTTTAAATAGCACGGATTTTACGTGTAATGTATCGATTATGCGTTAAATTCAGACAGATCTTCTTATAAGAAAAATACTTGAGTATCCTCTTTAAAGACCGGCACCTGACCACGTTTCATGTAAGGGCACCGACGCAGACAGACTTAAATCGCATAAAAAGTTGTCTTCACGAAGAAGAACGACAAAGAAAACTTTGTATTTTGTTGACTACCATCTTACCTTTTCTTTGTGTACACACAACTGTCTTAAAGTGACTTCTGGCTTATTTGGTTTAGTTCTCCTGCCGACTCAGTCACACCCGTTTCACAAGTTTCGGTAACGTGCTTCCTCTCACACAGAAGTTACTATCGCTGAGACGTCAACAGTCAGCTGACCCGTGTCGTCATCCACGTCATGACAGAATGACGAAATGTGAGGTAAGGCGGAACTTACCTGACCTTACCTGGGTCGGTTGCGCAAGGTCAAGCGTTCACATTTAACCGATTAATCGCTTACAACACTGCCAACAAAAGTGAGCACACAAAACACTTTACATTAAAGAGAAACAATGAACATGTCAGATTTTTGTTTAAAACACGAGCTTTCTTATTGAAAAGAGCAAATTAAGTGTCACGCTGCTGCAACCGGGTGGAGAATATTGTCCCCTTATGGACTCACAAATTTCTGGACTCTCTTTGTCATCCCACATACCTTCACTTCCCACACAGGATTCACACAGGAGGTGTTAAATAAAATGTAACATTTAAGTAATGACAAGGTATTTTGACCATACCATGCTGTGAGACAAAGGAATGCTTAAATAAGAGTCTATGAGAGTTTGGGTATGCCTGCCATGAAATCTAATACACAATGATTTTTTGAATAATAAAATAAAATAAAATAAAATAAAATAGAAGTATGCATGAGGTAGTGGTCGATATGTGCAATAAATAAATCTTTAACATATTGTACCCTAATGTACAATGTGTCTGTGTGTTCTTGTATGTACCAAAGAAATCACAGTAATAAAGTGTCTTGTGAAAAGTGAGCATACTGATGAGCAAACCTTCACAGTTAGTACCAGCAGGGAGTCTGGGTATGTGGGGTGGTTTGAGCTTATTACACAATTGGAGAGCTGTTTTTGCTGGTGGCAGGAGGTGAGCGCTGTGCAGTCATCCTCTAGGCCTCTAGATAAAAAACTGTTTGAGTTTGGTGGTTATTGTTTTCACACTGTTTGTACCGTCTTCTGTCGTGGTGAGAGTGTCAAGGTGTTGTAGTATGTCGCATCTTTGATATTATTCGCTATCTTAACAAAGATAAATGTCCTCAAGTGATGGACCCTCAAGATGTTTTTGCAGCACTGACCAATCTCTGAAGAGCCTTGTGGTCATGTGCAGTGCTGTTCCTGAACTAAACTGAGATGCCACTGTTGAAAATATCTTAATAGTACACCTCTAGATGTTTACAAGAAATTTGGCTGGCATTTGATACTTCTTCAACCTTCAGATTTTCCGATGAGGTGCAACATGTTGAAACTAGCCAGGTGAGAGTTTCATTAATCTGATTGTTGAGGAATGCTGCTATGTTTTGTTGCGTTTCCTGTATGTTTTACTGTTTGTGTGTGCTACTCTTGTTTTGTCATTGCATAAACCATTTCCTGTTACCTACCTTCTATGAAGTTTGTATGCTAGTTATTCATGTAATACTTGTTCTCACGTTATGCTTGTTGTGATTCTATGTAAGTAGTGGGTGTGTTGAAATGTTTCTGGATGTGCGCTGCATTTCTTTCAACTCCTCGAGAGGCTTTTCCTTCCGTCAGACTGCCACTGGAAATAAGAATTTACTCTAAGAATTTGTTCTTAATGACTTGTCTGGTTAAATAAAGCATAAATATTACAATGAAAATAAAAATAAAGGTGTTTACGCTCTCCACCGCTCTCCCACGTGTTCACAGTGGTACAGTATGTCATTCTTTTGTTAAAAAATAAGTATAGTTTTTTATTCCTGACACCATGTCATCAGCTCCACGATCTGCTTTCTGTATGCTGCCTCATCACCCTCAGTGATTAGTCTACTAGCTGTTGTATCATCTGCAAATTTGGTAATACTGGTGGTCTACAGGGGGCTGTAGAGCGCAGGCCTTGACACAAGCATCCCTGGGGGTCCCAGTGCTCATAGTTCTTATTCTGGATGTGTGATTGCTAATCTTAAGTGACCAAAGTGCATGTGTTGAGAAGTCAACAACCCAGGAATAGAGGGTGTCCAGTGGCTTGTAGGACAGCATAGATACACACAGATGGGATTCGTTTATGGTTATCATTACCCTTATAAAGCCTTTCAACTTACTTTTGCACAGGAAACATTCTCCATAAACCCATCATTGTGTGAAAATCCCAGGAGTGCATTAGTTTCCAAGTTACTGACACCAGTGGCAAACACTAATGAGCAACAGAACATAACACACAAAGTTGCTTATGTCTTTAATTTGAAGTAGCAGGCTTGTTTGGGATTAGTTTCACTGGCAAGATGAGTGGTGTGAAGCAAAGTGTTGCACTGTGACATGTACAAATAATGCAAACAAATCAGCACCTACATCCACTGGCTTTTGTAATAGAGGTTTTCTCATAGAGATTTCTTTCACTGATGTTCTAAAAGTCTTACCATGATATCTTATCCATATTCTAAGCTGAATATATTGTGTACAATTTGAGTGCTCCATGAAATACAATAAAAACACTTTGGTAACCACGCTAAAGTTTCCAAAAGGCTTTGAAAACACACACCACTGCCCTGACAGGTATGAAGTAGTTATGTCCAGTTTATCTTTAGCTAACTGGCACATCCATAAGACAGATCTATGTCCTAAGTCCTCATTTTGTTTACCTAATGAATGAAAGTCCATTCATCTTTTGACCCTGCCACAGTCGATCCACTATCAAGAAAACTATCTGGGAGAATGTAGACCAAAGTTTGTCTTGGCTTTTTGTTTTACTAGCCTCTCTCCAGCAGTGTAAAAAGTACTTCGATCCTTTTCCTAGACAAAGGATTAACAGATACTTTATGTGTCTCTCTAAAAATATAATTTGCTATAAATCTACAGTATGCCTGCAATCTTGTGACACAGGTTGCTGTAATTGCTTTTGAATTCTCTTCCTTGATCGACCATGTCTTATTTAAAAAGGTGTTGCTAAAAATCAATAAATGTAAAAGTACAAACACCACAATTTAAAAGTTAAAAGCCAACAGGGAGCTTAAATTGGCCACGATACATCAGCTGATGTTACTGTATGTCCAATAATAACAGGTTATTTAACCATTTGTCCACCATGGAGCATTGTTTGGTTTTTTGTTTTTTTGTCCCATTCTTTATGCATGCTACAATATCTTGAAAATAATTCTTTAAACAAATAAATTGGAATAATTTTACCAAATATTTGTTAATATTATGCTTGGAAAAAATATCCAGATCTTGATCAGATATTGAGAGGCAATATCAGTTGGCCACAAAAGTACAGTGTAAGTTAGAGTTTAGTACAAATATTCCATTAAAAGTAAAAAGCCTGTTTTCATAATTTTACTTATTAGTTAGTATTTGTATTTAAAATACAAACAGTATTTATAATGAATATCTTCTGAGTAAAAATGCATGTAAATGTATTGATGCTTTAAGTGTTTATTATACAGGACTATGAATAAGAAATGTTTCACTAACTTTGGGACTTCAGGAGCTTTAGCTTTTATCCCCTGAGCCACTGGAACATTTTTTTAATTTTTAATTTCTGTGATGTTTTATCTTTTTTAAGTTATCTTAAGCTGCTTATTGTGGCTTATAATTTTTTCTTATGTGTGAAGCACTTTGAACAGCATAACCTGCATTAAAGTGCTGTACAGACAAAGTTTGATTGGTTGATTGATAATGTACAGTGTATTACTTTATATATTGTTTATATTACCAGCAATTTACATCATAGATTGTAAACTCAGTGCACATTATAGCTGTGGGTCTTCACTTCTTTTACATCTACTATTTTGTTACACCCTGTTAAGTTATTACACATAAGTTTAGCCTGTAATTGCAGCCTTCTTTTTGTTATTTACATGCATTATTGTTTTTGTTATTTGTGTGAAGTGGAGCAGAGTATTTATCTCTCAATATCTGTCTATAACTAGAAATGAAAAGTTTAATATTTCCAGATGAACTGTAGTCTAAAGTCCAAAGTATTACTGCACAGACAAAAAAATACTCCAGTGCCTTAAACCAGGGGTCTCAAACCTGTGGCTCCAGAATCATGCAGCTCTTTTAAACATGAATAAGTACAGTGTGAAGAAATTTGCAAAAGACATTACCAAAAGAAGCAGGATATTGATATTGTTGTTTTTACAGGCTGAGGGTTGATTGCTGTATGTAACTATTGTAGCCACATGTCACACTTTATGTGGGACAGCACAGCATTTTTATCCTGCGTCCCCCCCTATCAACACATATTTAGATCTTGTTCCACATTTTGGGTCTCACAAGAAGCATGGGGCTGAAAAAGATATTTGCTGATTTATGGATGCCTCACTATGAAAAGCCAAAGATGATTAGCAGACAGAACAGCAGCTGAAATAACAGTTTACTGTTTTAACATTCATTTAAACAGAAAATGGGAATACACAGGTGTACAAAGACTATCACATGAGACTGTAAAAACCCATTTTAGCTTCCATAAGAATTGGGGGAAATTGTATTAAAATACAATACAGAACATTTGTCCTTTTTATATGATTGATGTCAAACCTTTATATCTATTAAGTTAGATATAGCAAAATTTGAGACTACCTCTCAGCCTGATTGTCCCGCATTATTCCACACAGATGTATTATTTGACCCACTTTCAATTTGTTGGGATCTAGTCACCCTATATGTAGCTGAAGAAACAAGAAAAGGACTGCATCATACTGAACTGGACTTCAATCAAAATTAAATTAAATACTTACTTTTCATTTTATTTTAGCTATTATGCTGCTATATTTATTCATTATCAAAGCAGGCTACTTTATTTTATTCATTTGCCCAGCATGCTAATAGATATTTCCCCCTCTACTTCACGGCTGTATCATAATCCAGTAATATTTTAGTTGTATAATTTAATAAATGCAACAAAGACGTGATTATTGTGATGAAAATGCAAAGTTAAAGTACCAAATTATCATAAATTCCCCAATGCAGGGTAGTTACTGTTAAAAGATTTTAATGATTTACACTTATTAGTAATGTAGATAAGCTAATTTATACTTAACAGGCTGAGTCACATTCAATATAAAGCTCAAATATGTTTTGTGGCTCCATAAAGACATTTTGGGTCAAAAATTGGTCACAAATGGCTCTTCTGATTGCAAAGGTTGCTGACACCTTAAACTTTACTAAATTGCTTTACTTGAAGTCATGCTTTAGCTCACTCATACCTGTCTGCTTCCCATTGGCTGTAAAGATGTAACCGTACAGGTAGGTTATAGGTTCGAAACAACAAGTTAAGAACAGCTTAGTTTCACAATGGCTGGATTTTGTTTTACAGTACTATCCATGCTCTGTGTGGTGCCACTGGAGGCCTCACAGCTTCCGTGCGTTAATCCAGTGTTGTCATAAGTAAATTCAAGAGGGGGGGGATGTCTCTCTACACTCCGGACCTCCTCCTAGTCCGAGGTTTGTGAGACTCCATGGCCGTGTTTTGTGATCAGCCACCGTTCGCCGGTATTTGATCCATTCCGGCGATTTCTTCCCGCTCAAAGCCAAGCTTGCTGCAGGGAGGAGCGACCGGAGTGCAGCTGAGCAGAGCTGAGCATCACAGCCCGAATTCAAGAAACGGGCAAACACAGCACTTTTTTGACTTTCCATAATGTTCTAGCCTCCGTACTCCGCAAGTCGTTAACAAGAAGAAACAGATACATCCCATGTGGACCCATATGGAAGCCGCTTGTCTTTGAGAAACTGGGAATCTCTGCCCAGTGAAGGGAGACCCCCTCAATTGTTTCCTGCGCCAAGAACTGTAAAGACATGGTCCATCACACGGCATCTGGGGGTAAGGAAATCCGCTTTTCTGTCTTTCTCTCAAAGCAGCCTCATATTGAGAAAACTACCGTACTCTATCAATGCCAGGTTGAATTAGGATGTAAAGCCTCCTGCTCCTCCATCCAGCCACTCACACGGAGACCTCAGCCTCTCATCCTTTTGTATTTGCATCCTGAGTGAATCACCAGTCAGACATGACCACCTAGCCGCTGCTGACTTAGCTAGCTGCTGCTAGTCTTACCGTACGGGGATGATAATAACCATGCATCCCAACACCCCATCATCATCATCGTCGTCATCACCACCACCACAGGGAGGTTATCGTGATGAAGCATTCATAAAACACCGCTGCTGTGGTGGAGTATTAAAACAGCCAGGCAGCCAACTCTGTAACTGACTGATGATGTAGACGTAATGCGTCACTGACATTTTCACCTTTTTAACTGAGCTTCATCCTTTCTCCCAGAGTCCCGTTAGACAGCTGTCCTATGATAAATTGGAGCATTATTTAACAACACGATCTCCTCTCATAACCTCCTTTACTCCAATCATTGTGTTGCCAGTGATGAAACTAATTGAGAGTTAGCCAACTTCTGCTGCCACTCAGGATAGCTCCACAATCAGCCTCCTTTCTCCCAACTGAAGGTCAGCCAGTGACTTTGCAGCTGTTTAAAATAGCCTCCAATCACATAAATGAAAGAGCAGCAGAGGAGGCTGGAAAGCTCAATGGATCTTTGGATTGTGGCTGACATGCCTTCTTGAATAGATGTTGCTTTAATCGGTAGTGATTATTGAGCCTCTCATATACAGTACTGCTGAAGGTGCCCCTGTCCCATTTGGATGATATCCCTGCAGAGCCCATATGCCTTAATGATTGACAGAGGGAAAAAAAAACCCCCATCGCAATCAGGTTATCCTTTTTCCCCCCAAAGTCATTAATATAAAGTAAAACAATAATTACACCCACTGACTCATTAAATTAGTTGAGAAATGCACAAAGTTGATGATGAGTTAAAGCAGTATTCAGACAGTCTGATGACTCATGCATGGCCAGCCCTTGCATTTGCTTTAATGAAGTGTTTTTTGATAATTACCAGCATGCTACTTGTTCATTGTCTGCTATTAACCTCATTTGTTCTGTTTTATTTTCTAGAAATAGAGTGTTTGATATCAAAATGTATTGATACCACTGAATCGGGAGTATGGAGAAGTTTTTCTTCACACACCTCCCAACGAAGTAAACCAAACATCTAAAGCCAAATATCGTGTTGTCTCTATACAAACACTGCAGAGGGACCATATCTGAGTAAGAACAAAATGTAGTTCTCATTAGGCAGCAAATGTAAAGGGTCCGACCAAAAAATTCAATGCCGCTTCTTAAGAGTATCGCAGCGTGATACCCAGATCTACCTAGATGATGTAATGTGCAACGCGGACCAACTCGCTCTGTCCAGTTGGTGCTGTTTAAAAAAAACAAAAAAAAAACAAAAAACAGACAAGACTACTTTAAAGAGATGAGCTCTGCTTTCAGATGTCACACAAGATTTGCATCCATTTAGCCTCGCAGATAAATGGTCAACATCGATCGACATGCATTATTAGTCAGTTGTAAATTCAGACGCTGCTTGTCCTCAAAGACCCTGTAACGTAATATAAGTACACGAGTCTACCTTTGTTGGCCCACTTTAAATATGCAACAGTGAGGGGAGGGTCAGTGGACTTGTTTCACTGTAGAGTGCTGGTCAATAATGTGATATTGTGTTCCTTGAATGTGGTGACAACACAAACAAGAATGTCTTTGTACCCCTGTTACAGCACTGTTGCCATTACGCTTCATCGTATTACCTGTTTGTGATAAGTGTTTGTGATGAGTGGTGCCATCACGTCTGTGTTGCTTTGCATTTAAAGTGCGTTAATGGCAGCCAACATGAAGTTTAAAGTGACTTCTAAATGTGGGGTTTGTTTGGCTTTGGGTCCTTCCTGTGCTTGACATATTGAGTGTCTTAGTCTGAAGTTTGTTTTCTTCATCCCTCTCAGATCTCATAAAGCACGGCACAGATATAGCGGGATTACTTTCGTTCTCTTGACAGCCCTGTATTGCTCTTCTTGGCTTGACCCATGTCAGGACAGATGATAGTCACTTCTTCATTTGTGATATTCCTCTTGATCCCTGATGGAGAAATTTGGCTTTGTTCTTGCCACCCCCACTAACAGAAAGGCCCTGCAGCCTGTGGGAATGTGCATCTTGTTCAAGGACATTGTTGTTATTGCAGGTGCTGTAAGTTTGTGGTTGCCTTAAACTGTTTACTTAGTCACTGTTTTTGTTGTTTCATTCTCTTAAAGTAAGGGAGAATACAGAAGTAGAATAATTCACCAGTATAATTTTTGGTATCCTTCCATGCGTGACTGCATCTGTTGATTTCTTTGCCAGACCATAAAGTCCGCAACAGGCCTCAAACATTAAAAGAATGGAGAAACTGACCTGAAATTCCTATTACTTAAACATCACTGTGGATTGCCAGAACCTTAACATTAACTTGGTTTTACACTTTTAATATTCCACCAGAGAAATTTTTGATATATGTAATATTCATCCATACTATAAAGATGACAAGATACTAGGTTTTTACATCTTTACTGAGCTGCCGTATCTGTTAGCTACCAGAGCAGTGACTACAAATCCTGCAGCCGATCTGCTGATAGTCATACCACCCTGAAATCCCCCAATCTTGTCTGATCTTGCCAGCTCAGAAGCGTTGGCCTGTTTAGTACTTGGACATAGAGACTGCCTGTGAAAACCATGTACCAGAAGTCTTGGGCTGGTGTGGCTCAGGCAGTAAAGCGGGTCCTCCACTAACGTTCATCCTCAGGTCTGCAAGTTCTGAACCCACACACTGACCCCTGAAGGTTTACCAAATTGTCAATAAGGGCATTTCAGTAATGTTGAATTAATATTGACCACTCTGTAAGTTGTATATATGTTATAAATACACTGGTATTGTAACCAACTGAATAGTCACAAATTAAATAGCAGCCAAAGTGTTCGCTTTATGCCAAATCATTAGTTTTGTTTTCTCAGCTTTTTTTTAAGTGTCTCCAGAGTGTAGTAAACCTCATCTGGATCCCTGTTGATGGCACTGATCTTAAGTTAAATTATTTTTTCCACATAGCATCTCTCTGACAGTTTTCATCATTGCTTTTGATTGTGAAATCCCCTCTCCTGAAACTCAGTAGCATTTGTGGAGCATCAAATGAGACAAACTTTTGTGTGACTAAGCTGAGAGTGCATTTTGGAGTAAACAAGAGAGGAGGCAAGTAAAAGAGTGTTTCTTTGGGGGTTTTTTTTTGCTTTTCGAGATGTGTCACTCAATTGTGAGCAGGAAGAAATTAGTCTGATAGTCCAGTGTCCGCGAAGAATTCATAGAAGTGTGTAATACATCAGTACAAGGAAACAGGTGACAGGTTACAAAAATGTAGTTTTAATTACTGTTGCCAGCTCAGCATAACACATACTGCAGGGTTACTTTAATCAAACAATATACATCGGCATTGGAGTTCTGTTATTCTCTATAAGGTACATCTGTATTTATAACAAAGTTTTACTGTATCATACAGTTGCTTTTGCAATGCCACTCTTGTTTTAAGACACTACCCTTCTCTTCATATTTTCTCAGCAGCTGTTGCAACAATAACCAAAGGTTAAACCTGCAGTAAAGAATCAACTGTTTAAAATATTTAATAATTTTATTACTTATCCTCCATTATCATCTACTAATCATAGTTTATATTTTGTGTTTCTTAATGTGTGTATTTATTATATAGATTGTGGCTCCTATTGATTTTTTCTCTCTTTGTGTTTTAAAAGCCCAACTAAGGATGGGCATTGGCATCTAGCTTAGGCTATAAATGCTGTGGTCTGTGGCATGGTTAATGTAATGTATTTGTCCCTGTAAAAATAAACTATAAATAAATAAATATCATGGATCACTTTTTTAGGTTTGGTGACATTTTCCAACTTGAGGCATTCATTAAATGTCGACAGAAGGGTCCTCTCAACTGCGTACAACTGCTTCTGTTGTTCCTTTACATGACTGAAGCATCCTCTTTGTCTGGTCAGATCGGGAATCTTCCAAACCACAGTCCATGATCTGAATTATAGACTTTCAAACCAGACTTTCAAAAGAGAAGTTTGAGCGGCAAATTGACTGCAAACATTCTTTTTTTAAAATATTTATAACTTTTGCCTTTGGTATACAGCGTATGCCTTTTGTGTGAAGCACATTAAAGAGTATACTTTTCTTTATTGAGGTTTCATTCAGTTCACTCCTCTTCTGTCTTTATTGCCCTGAATGGGAAACTTCGAAGCACAGCTGAAGCAGATGCTCATCCATCATCCGCCATTACAGAGAATAAAAACCATCAGGGCAGTAAAAAAAAAAAAAAATTAAAGCATTACACGTAAAACCAATAAAGATGAATCCGATAAATAGGAAGAAGTTTATATAAGACTACACTGGCTTCTTCTTGGAACATCTTTATAGTTTAACTGCACTAATACACTTTATCCATGCAGAACCTCAGATTTATTAAGATGGTATAGTGTTTGGTTTGACTTTGCCGGTGTCACGGTACCTTCCATATTGCCTGCATCGTCCTCTCTGCTTAGAGGACCATAATCATGGTGACTGGATTTAGAACAATAAGCTCATGACTCATCGGACGTTCCCCAGCCTGATAACTGGCTTTGTGTGGAGCAGCGCCGCCGTCCATCTAAGTCAAACAGACGCATTCATGTGTGTGATGGAGGCACCTGCATTTTCTTGTGGACTGAAAGCGTATTCTGGTACTTTTGGTTGACACTACAAATCTGTTTGTTGCTTAAAACAATTAGCTTCTGCCCAAAGAGTTATTGGCTTAATAATAATTCAGTTGGTAAATACTGACATTGTTTTGGGTCAGTTTTAATAAATGCACACATGGAATTCAGATGGTGTTGAAACTGCGTGTTCTGCTAAAGTGAAACAAATGAAGTGAAAGTTTTACATTTTCTACCTTTCTCGGTTGCACGTTTTCACTTCACTTTTGCTCCATATTTGTTTGGCTGTAATTCTGTCCTCTTCATGTGCAGATAGGCGGTTATTTATGTTTTTTGGGGTCAGTAATTGTTACTACAAATACCACAGCCTCTAACAAACTGTAGCATGCACGATCACAGATTAGCAACAAATTAAAACAGTTACGTTTACACTCGAAGTGCTCATCACTTCTGCTTTCTCAGGAGAGCGGATCTATTAAATTAATGTAAGTGGAATGTGCTATCTGAATGGATTTAGTGCCTTGTACAGTAGCTTACAGCCCTAGCTGGCTTAAGAGAGACAGAGCAGGATGATGACGTTGTTAAAGGATCTGAATTATAGATTACAGTGTGTGAGTATACTGCATGCTTGCATGTGATCATACAGAGCTCCTCTGTGGACTGCGTGTTTCCTTGGCTCATGGGAGAGTCTAACAGAAACATCCGGTAGTTAAAACCACAGGTTGCTCCAGAGCTGAACACAGTATCTGTGAGCACAAACTGACTGTGGTGTAACATATTATATCACTGGCTGTGGCAGTAGCTGATAATCGTACATTTACACACAGTTTTCATATGAGACTTTATTATCAGGGAAGTCTGTTAGCACAACTAGGGCTGCACCAGCATTATATAACCAATTTTGTTTATTTGGGTTTCATTTACTTAAGCATAATGGACGTTTTAGTTTATTAAATGAACAGAAATAATGGGAAAATACTGTATTTTACAGAGATACTGCCTTAACGTTTGTGCTATTAAGGTTTTGTTGTACTATTAATGTTTGATGATTTGTTAGGGAATAAGATAATTTGCTGGTTTTGTTTGTATGATGAGTTTTTCAGCATTTAATAGCTTGATTTTAATAAATAAAATAATCAAATAATCAGACCTGTCACAGTTTGTTTATCATATTCACATTACTGCTACAGCTGTTCTGTGTAAATGTGGCCACTTCTCAAGGCCCCAAAGCCACATTATCAACATTAAGGTGTTAAAAAAAAAAGTGATATTTGCCCTTGTGAAGGTCCAATAACATCCTCAGTGTCAAGTGTCTCGGTTTCTCGGCTGAACAGGGTTTGTTCCTGTTTGTTTTCTACTGTCTTGCGATCGATGTATATTTTAACAGTGAGACCTCCTGAGAGCTCAGACAATTACAGAACAGCACTGCAGGCAATATTATGGGTGTCAGCATGGGGCAACACAGTGCCATGACTAATGATGAAAATGAGTACACCCTGCTGCTATCTGAACATAATGTTAACCATTTTGAATCTAATATAAATCTTTTTCTGCCTTTACTGTCTGATGTCTTAAAGGTTACCCTAGTGGATAGTAGGTGGATAGTATTCTTTTGCGTGTGTGTGTATGTGTATGATGGTTTATAGATAAGACAGTCTTGACTAGTCTGTAACCGCGCAGACAGAGCGGATGTTTTCTTGTATTGATTTGGTGTCTTTTTCTAAATTCAATCATTATCATAGTGGTAATTAGATGTTTAAGAATTTATGTTACAAAACAGTCCTGTGGGATGATCTCAGTCTTCTGCAGGGGAGGCAGTGACTGTAGTTGTTAGTTAAAAGTGGTATTTGCCACATTTCCTCATTGTAAACAGAGTTCAGTGCCTTGAAGTAAAAATATATACTGTTTGTCTACAAAGGTTTTTAGTTCTTATTTAGTCCCCCCTTTGTTCCACGGTAACAATATTCTTTATTAAAAAATTACAAACCTGTTTGAACATTTAGCCCATTCAGTAGCGATGTGAAAAAACAGATCAATACATTTAGGTCCATAATTTGTCAGACAAAGGCACAATTTTTGTAGTTCTGCCTCTGTACACCACCACACTGGATTTTAAATCAAACAATCAATATGTGATTGAAGTGCAGACCTTCGGCTTTAATTCAAAGGGTTTGACAAAAAATGTATTAACTGTTTAGGAATTACAGCCATTTTTATACATAGTCCCCCATTTTCAGAGGCTCAAAACTGATGGGACAATTGACTAACAAGCAGTTTCATGGCCAGATAAGGCCTTTCCCCTCTGTATTTCATGACAAATGAAGCAAACATAATATCTGAAATTGATTGAAAGCAGTAAACTTGTGTTTTCACTGTAATTTTAAATATGAGGCCCAAACAGATGTCAGTGCAAGTGAGGGATGCAATCATTTGGCTGAAAAATGAAAATAAACCAATCAGAGAGACAGCAAAATCTTTAAGAGTGGCCAAATCAATAATCTGGTACATTCTTAAAATGAAGAAATGCACTGACCAGCTCAGCAACACCACCACAGAAGACAACTAAAGTGCATGATGACAGAATTATTTACATGGTTAAGAAAAACAACTTCAAAACATCTATCCAAGTCGAGAACACTCTCGAGGAGGTAGGCATATCATTGTCAGAGTTTACAATCAAGAGGCGCCTTCATGAATGTAAATACAGAAGGTTTACAACAAGGTGCAAACTACTGGTTACACTCAAGAACAGGAAGACCAGATTAGACTTTGCCAGAAAACATCTAAAAGAGCCTGCACAGTTATGAAAAAAAATCTCTTTGGGCAGATGAAACCAAGATTAACTTGTACCAGAATGAGGGGAAGAGAAAGGTATGGAGAAGGAGAGAAACAGCTGATGATCTGAAGCATACCACATCATCTGTCAAACATGGTGGAGGTAGTGT
This sequence comes from Paratilapia polleni, assembly GCA_015106735.1. NCBI lineage: Eukaryota > Metazoa > Chordata > Actinopteri > Cichliformes > Cichlidae > Paratilapia > Paratilapia polleni. The sequence goes on from VUQI01056694.1 coordinate 25,037, forward strand.
CATGGCATGGGCATGTATGGCTGCCAGTGGAACTGGGCCACAAGTGTTTATTGATTCTGAAGTGTACAGGGCTGCACTCTCTGCTCAGATTCAGCTGAATGCTGCAAAACTGATCAGACAGCCCTTCACGGTGCAAATGGATAATAACCCAAAGCTAACTGCAAAATCAACCCAAGAGTTTCTCAAGGCAAAGAAATGACCAAGTCAGTCGCCTGATCTCAGCCCAACAGAGTATGCTTTTAAGTTATTGAAGACGAAACTGAATGCAGAAAGACCCACAAACAAGCAGCAACTGAAAGTCTCTGCAGTAAAGGCCTAGCAGAATTTCTCAAGAGAGGAAACACAGCATACGGTGATGTCCATGGGTTCTAGACCTCAGGCAGTCATTCGCTGCAAAGGATTTTAATCCAATATTAAAAACAATCTTTATATTTAAAATTATGTTAGTTTCTCCAATTATTTTTGAGCCTCTGAAAATAAGGGACTGTGTATAAAAATGGCTGTAATTCCTAAACAGTCAATGCACAATATTTCTTAAAACCCTTGAAGTAAAGCTTGAAAGTCTGCACTCCAATCACATCTTGATTCTTTGACTTAAAATCCACTGCAGTGGAGAGGAAAAACTACAAAAATAGTGTCTTTGTGCAACAAATTATGGACCTAATTGTATCAGCCACATCAGTTAATGCAATCACATTTGCAGATATGCTGATATCAGTCAACAGGGCCAATATTGATTAATTCTTATATTGGACCAATATATATGAGTGCATCCCTAGTTAAAATTGAAACAATTAGTCTTTGGATCATTAATTGATATATTTAATTATAAATTAATCGTATCAAGTCAAAATAGTGCGAAAATTCTGTCAAAAAAACCCACATAGAAAATCTACAAGGGTTTTGAAAATGTTATGATGGGCATTTTTTTCACTTTTTCTTTTCATTTCACGTGATAAATGATTAACTAATTAATTAATAAAAATGAGAAATGTCATTAGTTGCAGTTCTTATATAGGTTTGGTTTGTGTTTGAGATTATATAGTGAATAATAAGGAAGTAATCCTGAGTGGCTACGATCTCATAGCAAACATAATAAAAAGGCTTATTCAGTAATGCACTTGTTATGAGAAGGATCCCATGCTTTAAAGAAGAGCTCCGGGTGTCTCAACTGAGTATCAGTGAATGAAATTTGCATACTGAAATTGATGCAGGATATTTTTCGAAAGCCTAGGAGAAGCCAAGATGCTAATTTTAGTCAATGGCTGTGTGGCTTACTGTCTGGTATAAGCAACAGAAGGGTGGTGCAATGAGGAAGCTGAAGTGCATGTGGTAGTGTAACTTCCTGACTGTTGTGTTTCAGATGAATAGTAAGCAGTGATCGTGAGGAAGTGTCAGAGGATGCTCCAGATCTGCGGGGCCTAGTGCTGAGGGCAGTCCACAGAGCCAACCGGTGCCCACAATGTCTCACCACCAACACTACCACCAGCGAGGCCCCCACAGCCGCACCATGAGCTCTGAGGAGAGGAGCTCCACGCCGGTGAACAAGACCTCGACGCCAGTTCATAAGACCGCCTCCTCCTCTTCCTCCTCCCAGCGCGACAGCCGGCAGGTAATTTTCAGGCCACACGCAGAGGAATCCATCTACAAATAGATTCTAGGGATGACAGTGGTTTGAATGGCTGCAGCTTTAGCGGAGGTGGTAAATGCAGGAGGCAACATTAGTTTGGAGTGCTGCAGTCTTCTATCAGTGAGACTTTTTATGCAAGACAGGAGAGCTATGAGGGAATGGCAAATCTTGAAATATTCATTCAGCAGTTTTAGCTTTTGAAACAAGAGCAATCAAAACTATTAAGATGCACTGACATAACAATTAATTTCAGCTGCCATCATACAGAGAAGTTATGTACATTATATAAAACAGTTCTTGATTTAAAGATGTGCAGGCACAGTATGTTTTTATCATTTTTTTTTAATGTTTCATTAAGAATTAAACAAAAAAGTAAAAGCTCACACTGCAAAGAGATCGACATGGGAGGTCACAACGTAAACATGAAGCCTCTGACTGAGAAAGCAAGTAGATAAACACAAGCACTGACAGATGGCTGGGTAGATGAAGATACTGTCCTATCAGTTCTGCAATCAAATTCAGTTTTACGTCTGTCACAGTGCAGTCTCATTCTAGACTATAGCAGCAACACCATGTGATACGTGTAATATCCTGACATGTCAGCAATCCCTCCAGTTGTCTGATAGCCAAATACTTAAGTAATTAATCAGGCTTTCTGACCCATCCTAAACAACATCAGCAATCTTGGAGAAATTTCATCCGGTTCTAAAATTAGCCATATGTAATCCATTCATAGTTTAAATTAGACTGAATGTCTGTCTGTATACAGTTTAATGGTGATAAATCTCCTTTAACTGACTTTAACTGAAAATGATGCAAGTACTTGGCATTTGTTTTGTTATATAAATCTGCTGCACCTGCTTTTGTTTGCTAAGGTAAAATATGTCAGGTAAAGGTAGGTGTACAGCAACTCCTTTTAGGTTATTTATTTGTACCTCTTTCCAGTAGCAGAGCACTTTATTTTCAGTTGTTTCAATGAGAAAAGATCCTGTAATTTACTGCAGTTTGGAGAAAATATAAAGTTTAATAATTTCTTATATTATAATTAAATTTAGCATTGAAGTAAAGGGCATTTTTGTTTGTATATGCTGTCGGTTATAGTTTTTAGATAGAATATCAGAATCGTCAAAAAGCGGTAATTAAATTAATTTAATTTCCTGGTTAGTAAATAGTAACCATGCAGAGAGATACAGAAGAGTAAAACATTAAAAAACAAAATCTAAAGTATCTTAGTAAGACTTGTAGTCGTCTTTTCTTTTAAGGACACAAGTGGACCCTATCATGCCAGCAAAAAGCCCTTCACAGCATTACAGACCCACTGGATCCTCTCTCTGCAGTTGTCAAGGGCTCAGGTTATTCCTTTAATTTGTCATTCATCTCAGTAAAAAAATGAGATAGACTCTAATTTCACAGTTCACAGGACAAGTGCTTAAACTTAACCCTTGCAGTAAGCCCCCAACCCACCTTACCTCACCGAGCTGCTGTGTCACTGTGGCTGTGCAGAAACAGGACACCTAAACTTGAATCTCTGACTACACAGCTTTTCCGTCGGCACTGCGTGATGAATATTTCATGAGGGACAGGCGGAGGCTTGGTGCTCCACTGAACATGTGGCACACTCTGGTATGCTATGTGGAGCTCTGTGTCTGCAGGAGATGGCTCTCTGAAGAGAAAAGGGAGTTGGTTTGAGAAATGGGGCCTGTTAGAAAAGCACAGTCGAAGGCCTGCTGCTTGATGAAGAAGTTAACCCTTACAAACTCTCTGTTCATTGTTCCTTTCTTTAATGTCACCTACTTCCTTTTGAAAACAAGGTGAAAGGTTTAAGCTTTTCATTTGCCTTAATGCTTTATAATCTCCAATGAATGTTATCTATTAGCGGTTGTTTTCTTATTAATTTATGTTAATGTGATAAGCGAAGTCAGGTAGCAGGTAAAGAAGTAGCTTGTAAGACATTCTTACTTTAATTTTGTTCGCCTGCTTGATCAGGGCTTCTAGATACTCAGCAAATCAGTAAGTAGCATGAGAAAATTTTAATTAGGAATTATTTCTTGATTGTTGCAGCTGCTTTCTGTCATGATTGAGCAGTGTAAATGATGCAGTGATTTGTTTTGAAAGTTTTCAAAGTTGACATCAAAGTTCTTGTGATTTGCTTGTGTCAGCCTGATAAAGCCCATCTATACATAAAAAGGTGCACATTCAAAATTGACATCCCTGAAACTGACATAAAAGCTACATACAGTCACATAAAAAAGAAAGTATTCACAGTCCTGTGAAAAAACTAAGCACACCCTGACTGCTTCCATAGAAATTAAGAGGGGAAATTAAGAGCAGCCAGGTGCTGATAACCAAATGAACTTAATCAACTGATCATCAGCAAGTGTGAGCACCTCTATAAAAGCAGAGGTTTTGGCGGATTGCTGGTCTGGAGCATTTAGGTGTGTGTCAACACAATGCCACAATCTTCCCAGGAGTGGACGTCCCAGCAAATTCATCCCAAGGTCAGACCGTGCAATGCTCAGAGAAACTGCAAAAAACCCAAGAGCTACAGCTCAGACTCTGCAGGCCTCAGTTAGCAAATGTTGACGTTAATGACAGTACAATTAGAAAAAGACTGAACAAATATGGCTTGTTTGGAAGGGTTGTCAGGATAAAGACTCTACTCTCTAAAAAGAACATGGCAGTACTACTTAGGTTTGCAAAGTTGCATCTGAACAAACCACAAGACTTCTGGAACAATATCCTTTGAACAGACGAGACCAAAGTGGAGATGTTTGGCCAAAATGCACAGAAAGCCAAACACAGCATATCAGCACAAATGCCTCATACCAACTGTCAAGTACAGTGGTGGAGGGGCTATTTTGCAGCCACAGGACCTGGGCACCTTGCAGTCACTGAGTCGACCATGAACTCCTCTGTGTACCAAAGTACTCTAGAGTCAAATGTGAGGCAGCTAAAGCTTGGCCGAAATTGGGTCATGCAACAGGACAATGATCTCAAGCACATCAGCACATCTATGACAGAATGGCTGAAAAAGAAAAGAAGGTGATTTCAACCCAACTGAAATGTTGTGGTGTGACCTTAAGAGAGCTGTGCATAAGATAACGCCTGCAAACAAGCAATGTTGTAAAGAAGAGTGGAGTTTTGTCTAAGATATATAGTTTATATTGGTTCATTTTGGGGTCCTTTTTCCTCATAACTCCAAAATTCATTCAGACTAAGGCATTATATTTTGAAATCATAATGGTATATTTGGCTCTGTACAGACTGTCTGTAGTTTATTTATTACACTCCTAAATCATGCACCCAAGAGAAAAATTGTGAATATGAGAAAATTGCTAAATGCCACAAATTATCTTGACTAAGTTGTACATGACACTAAAGAACAACTTTATGAGTGGTCTTGCTTGAAGCCAACTACCTTTCAAATCACAATTACACACCCCTAAAAGTGTCTTCACAGGCTCCATAGCATGACATATTTCTAAGTGAGACTGGGTAAGGCCCAAGTCCACCTTTCCACTCTCTGACAAGTGCAACTTTTTTTTAACTTTTACCTGTGGCTGCTGAAGGGTCTCTTAATTGAGGGGTAAGATAAAAATACAGCAGCAAGCTTCGGGACACTTCAGGAGCTTTTTTAATCATCATTGTCTTCATGCTTTTCTTCTTTCTTCTTCTATAACAACAGATAGCAACAAACTAATGATAAACGTTTATTCATTCAGCACTTCAAAAATGTGCAAAGAGCCTACAGGAAAATTCAGACAGACTAAATCAGCAAAATAAATGTAAAATTAGGTCACAAAGAAAAGGCAAATTTTTGCCCCAAGCCTTTTTTTGTAACTTGTGTTGTGCTGTCCTAGACATATGAAAAGATCTGGCTAAAGTCTGCACATATCATGGAGGAAGCAAAGGGGCAGTTTTCTGGCTTGCATGACTGCAGGTACACAGGATTAGAACTTGAAAAAAGCTTCTGATTTTATCACATGGTCTTCCTCTGCAGGTCGACTGTATCCAGTTTTCAGTGATTTTTCTTCTAGTTTTCTGAGCACTTCGGGGACTTCTTTCACAAGGTCCATTTAGTGACTTTTCTGGACCTTTCACTCAAATCACACAATCCTCCTGATGTCTGGATGATTGTGTAATGATCACATCTAGATAGATTATTAACTGACTGAACTGTGAGGACTTCTCCAATATCAACACATGTCTGTGTTCACGTTATGCAAAGCTATACCTGCACTTTCGTTGGGTTCATGACAGCAGTATTAGTGTGCCCTGTGCAGGGAGTTTTCTGTGATTTTATGTTTGTGAACCACTGTAAAGAATAGGCAGTACAGCACATCTTCCCCTGGACAGCAGACACTTAGAAAAGACCTTAGCTAGCTTGGCTGGGCCTCAGTTTTGGCGGATAAATGAACGTCGGGCATTTTGTTTGGGAAAAGCCTTAATGGGATCCTGCCCCCATTTTCAAATCAATACATGTCACTTCTTCCACTGCTGACGAATCTTGTTTGCGCTGGAGACCCTCATGAGAGCAATTAGAAGCAGCACCTGCAGTATAAGCACAGGCTCAGACAGACACTCACACACAAAAATACACACTGCACTTTGTAGATCAAGACAAATGCACAACTCGAGGTGTCGCTGCAACTGTCAGTTTCTTCTCTTGTTGCCTGTCATTTCCTGGTCAGATAAGATGTTTTAGCTTAGAGATAATCAGGGGGAAATCACCCTATGTGTTTGGAAAACATTTAAGAAAAGTCCCTTTGATGGAAGCAGGCTGAGATTTATGAGAGTGGAGAAATCAGTGATGAGATTATCAGTTGGTGTAGGATCAGCTGGTGGCTGTTTTTATGGTAATGACCAGAAATCATAATCTGCTCTCTCATCTGCAGATGTCTTTCTTTAAAAGCGTTTTTCAGTCGCCAGGTGTTTTTGTTGTATGTGGTACTTGTGACAGATCCTCTTCAGAACACAGGAGGGTTCTTGATAGAAAAACTGAAATAGTTTTGAAATCAAGACATTGAAGTGGTTTATCTTACCACAAGCTTTTTTTGTAAAGCTTGTGGTAAGATAAACCACAAGCTTTACAAAAAAAGGCACTCATAAAGAAACTGAATCAGTGTCTTCATGAATGTTTCAACTGAATATGTCAGTTGAAGTTTTGACATAATCTTCTCCATGACATTAAGCCCACTGACCCTTTTCTACAGTCTGTTATTCAGGAAAGGCCAGGAAAGTAGCTGATGCCAGTATTTCTTGTTTGTTTAATTATTATGTTTTGCTTTTATTTATCCAAACACTGACCCTAGTATTTTAGCTTGTCACACTATAATTTATAATATTTATCTAAATTAATGTGACACAACAGATATACACTGGTCACTGCCATCAGTGAATGTCATATTATTTTGCTAAGAAGCTGATGGCAATCAATGAGGTCAATATCGAACAATAAAGTTAAGTCCGTAAGTTTTTGGACGATAATGTATTTTTTTTTGTAATTTTTCCCCTGAATTCTCTGTATGTGATTGAAGTGCAGATTTTCAGCTTTAATTCATGGGGTTTCACAAAACTATTGCATTAACTATATAGAAATTACAGTCATTTTTATACATAGTCTCCCATTTTCAGAGGCTCAAAAGTAATTGGCTGACAAACAGTGTCATTCCATGACAAATTAAGCAGATAACATATGCAGAGTTTATTCCAAGTGTTTTGAATTCTGAATTGTGAAGTGTACAGGACTGTACCCTTTGCTCAGATTCAGCCAGATGCTGCAAAACTGATCGGACGCGCTTTACAGTGCAAATAGAAAATGACCAAAAGCATACTGCAAAAGCAACCCAAGAGTTTCTCAAGGCAGAGAAATGCGACATTCTGCAATAGCCAAGTCAGTCGCCTAAACTCAACCCAGTAGAGCAGCTTTTCAGTTACTGAAGACAAATCTGAAGGTGGAGAGACACACAAACAAACAGCAACTGAAGCTTGTTTGTGAGGCTGTGAGCCTGGCAGAGCATCTCAAGGGAGGAATCTAGAGGCATCTAAACTTAAGGGATTCATTATCTACAAAGGATTTTCATCCAAATATTTAAAACAATATTATATTTAAAATTATGTTAGGTTTTTACTACTTTTGAGGCTTTGAACATGGGGGACTATGTATAAAAATGATTATAGATCCTAAACAGTTAATGCAACACTTCTGTTAAACCTCTCAAATTAAAGCTGAAAGTCTGCACTTCTGTCACATCTTAATTGTTTGATCTAAAACCCACTGTGGTGGTGTACAGGGACAAACTAGGATAATTGTGTCTTTTTCCAACAAATTATGTGTCAAGGCCACTCAGGCAGGTTGGACTGAAACGCAGGACTCTGGCGAAAATTTTCACAAGTTTTATTTACAAAAACACAAAGTTGACAGGGGCTCAGGCAAAGGCTTAGGTTAGTGAAGTCCAGGATCCGGGCAGGCAGGAAATTCCACCATTCCTTTTCCTTACAGTCACTCTCTCAGGAAGCAAAGTCTCTTATTCTCCAATCTCTGGGTTTTCTGCACAGAGGAAACACATGGTAAGAAACTCACAGCAGGTAAGCTGAGCAAATGGAGTGGACCGAACAGGCTTTAGCTGGGAGACATGGAAGACATTGTGAACCCTCATACTACGGGGTAGTTTGAGGCGGACTGAAACAGGGTTAACCAGAGACTCAATGTCAAAGGGGCCAATGTAGCTGGGGGACAGTTTTCTAGATTCAGAGCGTAAGGGAACATGTTTAGTGGATAGCCAAGTGATGCTGCACAGATGGAACAGATATCTCACCTTCCATGGCAGGGAAAAGCGGAGGTTGGTAGCCCAGAGAAGACTCAAAAGGGGAGAGGCCAGTTGCAGTGAAAGTCATTGAATTGTGGACTGATTGAAGGAGGTGACACATCGGAAGGCAGCTTTCAGCTCCTGATTAGCTCTCTCCACCTGCCCTTTGGTCTGGGAATGGAAGCCAAAAGAGAGACTAACCTGAGCTCCTAGTGCCACACAGAACTCCTTCCACACACGGGAAGTGAATTGGGGTCCTTAGTCAGAGACGATGTCCAGTGGGATTCCATGAAGGAGGAAAACGTGGTCTGTAAGAAGCTGGGCGGTCTCTAGAGTGGAGGGGAGTTTGGGAAGAGCAACAAAATGGACAGCTTTAGAAAACCGATCAATGATAGTCAGGATGACTGTGTTACCTGAGGAGGATGGAAGTCCAGTGACAAAATCCCCGGCGATGTGTGACCAAAGGCAACCGGGTGTTAGAAGAGGTCTGAGCAGTCCGGCGGAGGGTGAACTGGAAGACTTATTTTGGGTGCAAACAGAGCAGGCAAAAAACATATTCACAGACAGCCTTAACTAGAGATGGCCACCAAAAGTGACGCCACAGGAAGGTGATAGTGCGGTTTATCCCAGGATGACCTGTGAATTTTGCAGTGTGAGCCCAGTGTATTACCTGAGAGCGAACCTGCAAAGGGACGTAGAGGCAATTAGGTGGGCCATTTCCGGGGTCAGCTTCATCCTGCTGAGCATTTCGGACCAGATACTCAATCTCCCAAGTTAGGGCACCGATGATGCAGGCCGGTGTGAGGATGGTCTCATTTTCGGTGGAGGAGTCGGAGGTGGAGAATTGTTGGGACAGTGCATCAGGTTTGATATTATGGGAACCTGGTCGGTAGGTAATGGTTAAGTAAAATGTGGCAAAGTATAAAGCCCACCTGGCCTGACGAGCGCCAGAGATAAGCAAGGTTCTTATGATCTGTCCAGACGACGAAGGGATGCTGGCATCCACTACCGCCTGTACCTTTATTGGGTCCGCCTTGACTTGCTCGTTCTCGATGATGAAGCTGAGGAATAATACAGACTCGATGTGGAACTTGCACTTCTCTCCTTTGACATAGAGTTTGTTCTCTTGGAGGCATTGGAACACTTGCCGGACGTGGGATTCGTGTTCAGAAAGAGACTTGGAAAAAATCAGGATGTCATCGAGATAGACAAATACAAAATGGCTGAGGAAGTCTCAGAGGACATCATTCACGAGTGCTTGAAAAACAGCTGGTGCATTAGTGAGTCCAAATGCCATTACCAGATACTCGAAGTGTCCCAGGTTAGTGTTGAATGCTGTCTTCCACTCGTCCCCCTCCCGTATCCTAACCAGGTGGTATGCGTTTCGCAGGTCCAGTTTGGAAAAGACGGTGGCCCCCTGTAGGAGCTTAAAGGCAGAGGTTAACAGAGGTAACAGATACTTGTTCTTTACAGTAATCCTTTTTAAGCCACAAAAGTCTATACAGGGTCGAAGAGACTTATCTTTCTTCTCTTCAAAGAAAAAACCCGCACCAAGGGGGGAAGAAGATGGATGGATTATTCCTGCAGCGAGGGAGTCTGTAATATACGTTTTCATGGCCTCTCGCTCAGGCTTGTTTAGGCTGTATAGTCGGCTAGTCTGCAGAGGCGCCCCGGGAAGCAGATCTATAGAACAGTCATATGGCCGGTGAGGAGGGAGTTAAAGAGCAAGATCTTTTCTGAACACTTCAACTAGGTCATGATATACCTCAGGGACAGATGATAGGTCAGGTGGTTCAGACTGAGGGGAGAGAGAGACAGTGTCCTTAGGAGGTGAGGTAGACTTTAAACAGTTTTGGTGACACCAGGTACTCCAATTGGTGATGCAATTACTAGACCAGTCGATATTTGGGTTATGAGTTTTGAGCCAGGGATGACCAAGGACCAAGGGAGTGTGAGGTGCTTCAAACACAAATAAGCTGATTTGTTCAACATGGTTGCCTGAGAATGAGAGAGAGACCAGTTGAGTTTCATGGGTAATGTCGGGGAGCCGTGTGCCATTTAATGCAGACACTTGCAAAGGTTCAGGGAGGGTTATCAGGGGTATGCCTAATTCTTGGGCCAACGTGTGATCAATAAAGCTTTGTTCAGCACCAGAATCCACCAGTGCTTGGAGAGAATGTGTGAGGTTTTTGAGGGAAAACTTAGCTGGAACCATTAGTCGGGGTAGGGAAGATTCATGATTTATTTTGCCGGCCAGTATCTCTACCATTACTGGTGGGCTCCGCCTTTTGGCCGAACCGGACAGGAATCAATGAAATGTCTCTTCTTTCAACAATATAAACACTCACCCGCGGCCAGTCTTTTCCTTCTTTCAGAAGGTGAGAGATGGGCTCGGCCAAGCTGCATGGGCTGCACGTCACTCTTGCCAGACTCACATCCTCTTCTGCCGAGTTCTTCCGGGGCAATCCCCCCGAGACAGGAAACTGCACGGCCAGATGAACCATGGGAGTTGTGGTTCCTAGTCCTCCTCTACTCCAGATTGTGGTCATCCATTCTAATACACAGGGAGATTAATGCATCAAGAGAGGCTGGGAGATCTTTAGTAACTAGTTCTCTCTAGCAATAGAGAAAAACTCCTCAGAGGGCCTTCTCCTCCCAACCCGCTTCTTCAGCCAATATCCAGAAATCCACAGAAAAATCTGCCACACTCCTCCTACCTTGCCGAAGATTGAAGAGTTTATGAGCGGCTGCATCGGAGTTGGGACCTTTATCAAAAACACTCTTGAATTTGGAGATCAAGTCTACAAAAGAGAGATTGGGATTAGCACTTGGGACTGCCTATGCTCATCTCAAGACCCGTCCCCACAGCATCTTAACCAAAAAAGCTATTCTTGAGCTATCAGATGCATAGGTTCTTCTTTGCTGTCTAGGAGACATTGAGTTAAAAAAAACCCCACTCTTTTCTAACTCACCTGAGAAGGCTTCAGGTGTGAGTAAAGGCCTCTCCAGATGTTCAGGGTGCTGTGGTGGGCTTGTTCCGGCAAAAGATGGCTGAGACGGTTTTGCGGGAGGAGGAGAGTTTTCATTAAGAACAGGAACAGATCCAGAGGTGAGTATCATACCTTTTAATTCAGCGAGTTGTTGAATAATTGTGCTCTGCTCTCCAGAGATGTTTCGTAGCATTTGCTCATGCCTCTCGAGTTGATCTTCCTAGCGGGAGAAGGCGCGACGAACAGGATCCGAGTCCGCTGAGTCCATTCGATGGATGGATCGTTCTGTCATGACTGCTCAGGCAGGTCGGACTCAAACACAGGACTCTGGCGAAAAGTTTCACAAGTTTATTTACAAAAGCACAAAGTTCACAGGGGCTCAGGCAAAGGCTTAGGTTAGTGAAGTCCAGGGTCTGGGCGGGCAGGAAATTCCATCGTTCCTTTTCCTGACAGTCTGTCTCTCTCAGGTAACAAAGTCTCTTATTCTCCAATCACCAGGGTTCTGTGCAGAGGAAACACATGGTAGAGCAAAACAGCAAAAGGGGAGCCAGCTTCACTAACTGTAGTCAGTGCAACGATCCAGCGAAGACTGAAGGCAAACCACCACCTTAACTAGTGGCAGGAGAGGAGATGATTGGAAACAGGTGAGCTCATTACCTCCAGGTGCGCAGAGCCAAAGGGTGGGAACCCAGGACAAATCCCGCCCCTGAAACA
>VUQI01056695.1:0-16328 GCA_015106735.1 Paratilapia polleni
AAACACATTTACTTTGCCAGGAGGAGCTCTATAAACTCTATAGGTTCCTCTTGGTCCATTTCTTTTTGTTTTATTGTTTATGGTTCAAATTATAAAATAATGCCAGAACTGACAGGTGGAGAGAAGAAAAGAGAAGGGGAAGCAATAAAGAAAAACAAGAGGATGAGCACATCGGGTCACCAACCACAACATCTGTAACAAAACAGTCAAAAAACAAACAGCGCCTGAAAGAGAGGAAAATAAATAAATTCAAAAAACCAAAAAACCAAAAACAAACAAAAAACAAACATGATGTGAAGCCAAGGACAGGGCACCAGGAACCCAGGCGCCCGGGGACCACACACCACCCGGCAGAGACCCACCCCCCAGCGCCAAGGAGGTCCGAACCACCCAGGACTGCAACCCACAAGGAAGCAGGTCAGCAACCACGCCAAGTCGTCCAGCCACAAGCCCCAGTGCCTCCAAATGCCCGTGTCCCCAGGGAGGCAGCAACGACCAGCGGGGAGAGCAGCCCCCCGCCCTCCATAATCACGTCTCTTGGGGACCAGGGCTCCGCAAGCCCCAGACCCAGGCCCAGCCATTCACACACAGACCCAGGCTCGCCACAGTTACACACACAGACCCACACACCCACATATATATGGGATAACATATTTGAATAACTGACAAAGACTAAAACTAAAGACATTTCCTGTATATTCTTATTTTATTTGAGTTAGTTTTATGAGCACACAATATTGTTTTAGTTGGTTTTCATGTTTTTCAAAAGTCTAGTTTTCATTAACTCAAATGTTTTTTTCACAACTAGTTTTAGTTTATTTTTGGTTTACTAGAATAGCCTTGGTCATGTGGCTCATATCCTTCTTAACCCAAAGGTTTGATAGAGAAGCAGCTGACTCACACCCCAGGTCTAATTAGAGAATATCTTTTAATATTTATTTCTTTGACTAAAAACCTCCTTATTCTCTGAAACACAAAAATTCCCAGGTAGCTCTCAGTATCTTCCACACTCACACTCACAGTGAGTCAGCCTTTCTTATCAACCTCTGTGTGATCAGGCCAACCCGCTCTTCCTCATCACTCCTGCCCCACCACCACCAAACCCCTCAGGGAACCATGTCAATCGCAAGCCTGTAAGAGGGGCGCTTGATGTGGGCCTCGGAGGACTGCCAGCTCCCCTTTGCTCCCCTGCTCAGTGGAGGATAAAATTATCCTGTGGTGGACCATCCATGGCGGTGGGTCACTCCAGACAACCAGGCAGCCATGCTTGACCAGCGCTTCACCCTGAACACCACCACCAAGAGCCCACAAACTGCCCCTCAGTAAGCCCTTGCAGCCCTCCTACTCACCTCATGTTCATCCTGCCTTTTTTGCCCCACAATTTAAAGCCATTTAACCCCCAGCACAGGGCAGAAAAGCAGGGGCACAGGGGTTAGAGATTGGCTGTTTCACGTTAGGTTAGGAAAACTTGGTATTTAAGTCAAAGCCTGTTTGGTATTCAATGGTGTGTGCGAGCACTGGAGCTGCCGTATATAAGCTCTGAACATTCTGGATGCCAGAGGATACTACTTTCATCGCCTTTCTGTAATTCTGGCATTCTTATATTTCCTTGCAGATTTATTTCATTTCAGTCCGTGATAAAGCTACTGTCTAGCTGCCTGATATGAATTTGCGCAAATACCTCTGAAGTCTGTATCTATTTCTTAGTGAATTCAGTTATGTGACAGCACAGCAATGAAACTGGAAACTGTCATGTAATATATGCAAGACCAAGCTTCCCTCGCCTGCATATCATTATTATAGCAGTTGAAGCCCAAAATAGCAGTACCATCCAATCTCATCCAATCCTCAAAACACAGGGCCGGTCTTTCACGAACATCCGCGCCAGAAGTCCCCAAAGTTAACGGTGCAATTACCGTGAGTGTCTATTAAAAGGGGCATAAAAGATGGATGAGTGTGATTCACCACTACATCAGACACATAAAAGAAGCAAGATGTGGAGGAAGAGGTGTGAACTCCCATCTTAGAGCAAAGGAGGACAATTACACCAGGGTTTTAAAGGATGAGATGAGAGCTTGTCTTTAGAGTCTATTTGCTCCGGAATGAGCTCAGGAACAGTGAGGAGAGCGGGGAGTTTGTTGTATGATAGGAAGCTGGAAGGTAAATGACTGTCATTTGCTCTTCCTTGGAGTATTAGCTCCGCTGTGCGGCTAATTTTGGCCAACTTCTTTTATTGCTTCAAGTGAGTTTTCTTTGTGATTTAGGGATGCCAAATAGCACACATAAGGGGAAAAAAGGATTATATCAAGAATTTTCCCCTATAGTAAGCAGATCTTCATATTTTTTTCAAGTTAGGCATGGACTGGACTCATTTGTATAAAGTGCTTCCTTACACAGATTCTCTACACTGAATTATATGCTAAATTAGTTTGTTCACTATCAGAGGTTTACATAAAAACAGGCTTTTATTTTGCTGTTTCTCTTATAAAAGCCAAGTCAAATCATTTCCCTCTTTCTGCCAAATGTCCTGTCTCCCCAGATAATGTAATGTTCAGTAATGGTCTAAGATTGGGAGCAGAAGTGTAACATGTTACATCAAATGCACTTCCATCTGCACCAAGTTAGAGAGCAAGGGGAGGCCAGTAAATGCAAGCTGTTGTTGTCACTTTCAATAGACATCACAATAAAGACAGCACCTTTCAGAGAATGTTCCCTTGAAATGTCAGGGCCATCCTCAGGAGCCTTGAAGGACGGCGTCTCTTTAAAAGCAATATTGTCAGTAAACATACAAGGCAGAGGCTGTCTATCTGCTTTTGCCATCAGAGCGTGGTGGAGGATGATAATCGCTGCAGAGGAACAGCACCTGCAGGAGGTGAACTTCACCTTTTTCACTTTCTTCTCCAGCTGCTAGTTGCTGTTGTCCCAGAGTCAAAAGCAGCTCTTTTTATATGGAAAAAAAAAGTACATTTTCCATCTCATTTTACACTTACGAATACATTTACATAAATAAACCATTGCTCGAAATCTCTTCAGGATGTCATGAAATTGAGGCCCCTCTGTCTCATCAAAGAGATCACACTTATCTTCCCTGAAAGCTCAACAGGCCTCCAGAGTCTTTGGTATATGAGGCTTGTTTTTTTTTTTTTTTGTTTGTTTTTTTGGGTGCTGTTGTTGTATTCTTACCGTGTCATCAGCCACAAAACAATTCATCCAGTCTATTACTGGATGAATCACAGGCGAGTACAAATCTCCATTTCCTGTTCATCCTGAATTTAATTTAGTTGCTATATATATGCTATATATATTGTTTTCATGAGAATAAAAAGCTGATAAAAAAATAAAATAAAATTCAAGTGTGCATTTGGGCAAAACAAGCTAATTGTTTAGGAAAAATTCTGTACTACTAAAAACAATAAAAATACAGTAGCAGATTGAAGCATGCTCTGTGCATTGAGGGATCTCTGATTCTAGTGGATTGGCATTGACAACATCTGATTAACATGTAGTTTTGTTTGCTTCATGAGGTTCTGTTTTAAATTATTATAGTAAGTAATAAGCAAGCTTTTAATTGCATTAGTTTTGATATACTTCTTGCTGATATTATGGTTACATGTGATACAGACCTAAGGAAGGTTAATTTGAAGGTGAGTGAGTTTGCATTCACACGTCTTTCTTCACGTAAATAAAAATGGCTGTAAGGGTAAAGTGTTAACCATGAAATAAGTTGCTTAACTATTAAAGTTTCATTAGTTATTAAAAATTATATATTTTCCTTTTGTTCCTGTTAATCTGACATGTAGAGTATTTGTAGTTTGCTGTCCACTAATTGTTTATACACCACTTTAAAGGGGACTGATTATGCTCATTTCCAGCTCCATATTTTTTATTTCTGGACCCTACTAAAGTAGCTTAGCATGATTACACACACACACACACACACACACACACACACACACACACACACACACACACACATATATATATATATATATATATATATACTGTATATATAATAGAGAGAGAGAGAGAGAGTTGAGGTGCTGTAGTACTTAACAAATAAAAGACAGTGCTTAAAAAATTATTAGACCACCACCCAGTGTAGGTTTATGCCACAGCTGCCCTAAATTAACACTATTGGCATTTACCAAAATCCTTTTTATTTATACATTTCTGTAAATTTAATCTACCAGTATGCACAAGGTCTTTAATTTAAATGATATTTTTGATGCTAAAATATAATTATTTTTTGAATTTACTGTTTTACAAAAAAGCTGAAAAAAAATAGTAAAGCACATTATTATTTTGCATTAAGATGCCAAATTACAATTATTTACTTGCATTTCTGAACAGAAAATTTAGCTTTAGTGGTTGAATGTTATGCTTCATTAATATCTGACTTCTCAGAGAAGTCCAGCGTGCCGGCTCAAATTTGGGTATAAAAACATGAATTCAGTTTGAAATTCCTCACTCCTGTTCAGAATGGTAAAATGTCAAGAACTAAGTGAACAGGAAAGAGTCTGCATTAAAGCGCTTCGTGATGCTGGATGGTCTTTCTTGTTTTTATGACAGGTGGTCTAATACATTTGCTAAGCACTGGAACTATGTTGTGTTTATGTGTTTTGCCCAAGGGTCCAATTCAGGCCACTGGATGACTTTGCAAAATGTGAAAACTGCAAAGGAGGAGGACATAAATTTGTATTTTTCTCTGTAAAAAAAATGTTTTTTTTTTTTTTTTACTGTTATTATTCCATTAAATAACAGAAACATTCCTGTTTGTTCAATATAGTCAGTAAAAAAAATTGGAAATTTTTAGTTTTTAATTATGGGAGAAACTCTGGTTAATGAGCTGCCAGTAGTTTGTCTGTAATTTTATGGATTTATTTGTGTAAGCCCATGGAACTGTGCTGATGGGTTGCTCTGATTCACTACAGCAACATTTCTGGTAAAATGGAGAAAACTGAGACTTGTTGAAATTGACAACTCAAGCTGTTCATCATCACTTCAAAAAAGAGTTTGTCACCCCTCGTTTATCTGCCCTAGCAGTTTTACTTTTCTCTAATAGAGCTAATAGAGCTGAGTGATGCTGGAGCAGCAAGGAGCAGATAGGAAGAGTCATGTCTTTCTCACAGAAAGGAATGAAAAGGTACCAAAAAGGAAACGACCACTGATACTGGACCAATGGCAGGTCCCTCACCTGTTATAGGTGATGTGAGACCAGGTGAGCCCATGAAGTAACTAATAAAAAGTAATCACCATCAGTCACTGAGGTGCCTTGGACCTTGTGGTACAGACAGCACAGGTTTGGAGCGATATTCAGCCTCTTTACCAACAAGCTATGACACGTTTGGCGTCAGTGGATTCATATGATACCTCCGGGCTGAGTGGAGTTGTTGGCTGCAGAGTTGACAGACTGGCTTCAGGAACCAGGGTTCTCAAAGTGCTTGCAAACCATTTTATACGGTTCACAAACACAGCAAGCAAAGAATGCACTACTGCACATTTTATCCATGCACAGTTCATATTGTGCAATACAGCCTGAGAACAAAGGTCAGACTTTATAACAGCAATGTCAAACCTGTTCTCCTTTAAGGCTTGAAATTCTGGTGTGTAGTAAAAGGTGACATAAATAAGATGAGCTCCTTTCACACCGGATGCCCACATATGGTCAAAAACAAATGAACTCTACAAGTAGACAAAGTGCCAGAATGTGATGTGAGAAATCAAACACCGGCACTTACAATAGCTTGAACATGTCCTCAGAATGGACCAGAACTGCATTCCAAAGACTCTAAGATGGACGTCACCTGGAAAACAAGGTCGGCCCACAACAACATGGCAGCAAACTGTGACGGCCGAGCTGAAAGAGACGACGTGGCGAAAGACGTAACCCAAGAATGATGGAGGCAGATCGTCCCTCCAGAGACGAAGAGGACTAACTAACAGTTCATAGTCAGTCTGATTTCTCCATCTTCCGCCATAGCAGGCTAAACCTTCCTTACACTGACAAATACAGTTGGTATCACCCAACTAATGCTTAAAAAAACTATAGACCATCAAAAAATAAACTGCCTTACTCTGAGCAGACGTATTACCATTTTTCATGTGCCAGCACCCAAAATCACTCATCAAAACTTTGACGAAATATGTCCTCATATGTCAGTCAGCGGTATTCTTTGCGCCCCATTGGGAGTTGCTTCACTCGCTCACCTCAAAGCTGAGAAAAGTTTAACAGTCAGGTCACTTTAACTGACACGCCCAGTTCTTGTCACCAGGGGTTATTTTACCTGTTGTAGCTTGAAGTTGCTGAAGGTCACTGCTTTTTCTGTGGTCTCCCGTTGCTACATCGCTGCTAGTCACTTCCTGTGCGGATGTCCTTCAACCAGCAGGTGCTTTCTACAGTGCTAGGTAAGAGCAGTGCAAGGCAAGGGGAAGTTAGCTAGCTAGCAGTAACTTAGCTGCACTTTCTGCATTTGGTAGCGGTGTCACATTGCTCTTATTATACTAACACATTGTGTATATGCCATAAATGCTGGTCTTTTGGTCGCAGTACAGCATACATGACCCACAGTACATGCAACAATGCAACATAACAACATTACACTCTAGTTAAGTTCACGGATGCTCAGAGAGCCTTTAAGCACACGTCACCGAATATTATTAGTACTTGTTTAAATGTTACATGAACATTTATTAACAAGTACTCAATAATTACTCACTCACATTGATGTGGACAGTCTTGGTTTTTAAATGTGCACTAAAGCTAGCAGCGTACAGACCAACACGTTTCATTAGCAGGAGAACGAGCTGTGATCGTGTTTGTTTTTAACGGATAAAAGAGTGAATAGAGTCTTGCAAACATATGGCTTTTTATTTAACTGGAATGAATATTGTAACATTAATTCAAAAGAAACATGAACATCTATCAACAAGTGTCGGTTTTTGCTCTATTTTTTTTTTATATATATAAACAAATGCAAACAACAAACGAGTGGCATCTTAAATCTGACCCATCGCATTTAAATACAGACTGAAAAAATATGCAGAATACAGAGCAAAACCGGAACAGTAAACCATGGTGAAATCATCAGAAATGTACAACACAGTGTTTATGTTAAAAAATGTAATGTTAGTGGTGAAGTTCTCCCATTTTATACAGTATATTTTTTGGTTTCTTTCAGATAACAAATTACTCTATTCACAGAATATACAGCTCAATAAACATTTTGTTTACCGCTCTTTTTTTCAGGTGTGCTCTCAAGTGGGGCCACATTTAGAAACTGCATTTTTTCATGATTATTTCTCAGTGTTTGACTCATTCACAGTACATCCTTCTTGCCTCCAGAGATGGCATCTGTCTGCCGTTTGTCCAGTCAGTGAGGTTACCGCAAGGAACCACACAAACATCAAGTCTCGCCACGTGAAAACGTTTCTTTACAAAAACACCAACACAATCAAGATTTTTTTTCCCACCCTTTCAGTCAACATCTTTAATATATTTTAGTGTTTTACAGCCACGCCCATGCCTGAATACTGCTGTTAATAACAAAGTAGGTGAGCGAAGACTGGGCGGGCCCCTTAATACTGCATAACCCCTCCCACAACACGAAGGGTTTCTACACACACACACACACACACACACACACACACACCTGTGAACTGAGAAAAATCTTTGGTCAACATTAGCAGTTTGCAACAAAGAGAACAGTAAAGACAGATCATAGCAACACCGTACAATAACTTATTGTTCTACCTCACAACACAATAGCTTTTCAACAGAGACTCTTTTTGTTGGAACGAGTGAAATGACACGTGTAGAAGTTACTTCACTACTGCTTCACAGGGCAGATGTGGACATCTGACAACAGAAACACTGGAAGAAAATCACTTGCATGATACAGCTTCATGATTCGACTCTCACTTAGACAACACAAGAAAAACTTTAGTCCATACAGATGATTTGTTTAAAGGGCTGAAAGGCAAACCAATTAAAAAAATTTTTTAAATCGGCACCGCAAAAGGCTGAAATCAATGTACTGAGCAGTGCAGGTTTTGGCTGTTTTAAATTCATTTGTTTTTCTCTCTTTCTCCTTTTGCCTAAAA
The DNA here is from genome assembly GCA_015106735.1 of Paratilapia polleni. Lineage (NCBI taxonomy): Eukaryota > Metazoa > Chordata > Actinopteri > Cichliformes > Cichlidae > Paratilapia > Paratilapia polleni. Next base: position 8,101 of record VUQI01056695.1, read on the forward strand.
TAACAGATGGATGATGGCATGACCTTTAAAAAGTGCTAATTGGTGAGCCTTCTTTACGTGCCCTGAAAAGAAAAATACCTACAGAAAAAAAGAACAATTTAAACAAAGTAAATGTTGGCATTTGAGATCAGATCCCTACTCCTGGTCCATGGGGGCCCCTGAGCTAACAGCTAGGTTCCTGTGGAGGTTCGGGTTCTGGCTGTGCCTGTTTCTGCTTCGTACGGACGAGAACGACGTATCACAGCCGGGGACTTTACATTTGTGAAGCAGTCTCAGATGGACAGTCTTGTAATGCGCTCTGAATGTGCCCTTGTTGCTGTACACCTTTTGGCAGACGTGGCACGTTATTGGAGATCCACCCCCACCTCCCTGAAGCCCGCCTTGTCCTCCCTCACCACAGCCCAGGGTCCTCCCCCCCTCAAGTGCCAGCTCCTCGCCCCCAGGCCTGCCCATACCGATCCCATCGCAGCTTTCATCACTGTCCTCCATGGGGAGCACCTCCTCGTCTTCCTCAGCCCCCTCCCCTTCCTCACTCCCGGCTCCATCTGAGTCCCAGGAAGACCGAGCACTGCCGCTGCCACGTGGTGGGGCGGAGGAGGAGGTGCTCAGGTCCAGGACTGCCCCATCCTCCCCACTTCCACCGCCTTCTCCACCTCCCAACCCCTGCATCTCTCCCACGGGAGATGCCTCGGCGCTGTCTGGAGCCGTGGACATTTTGCTCATCGGGAAGACCAGGCCCGTGCGGTTGTGCCCTCGGAAGATGACGGAGGTCTGGCTGGCTGGGTCCCGGTGGGGCAGATCTCTGTCCCGCTGGTCTTGGCAGTAGTCCAGGACAGCAGAGTCTCTGTCTCTACAAAGGGATGCGTGCGAATAGAGCGAGTTGGCTGGGCTGAAGGAGTCTTTGGTCAGCAGCTTGTGGTGCAGGTTCATATTTGCGCTGTGTCTGTAGATTTAAAAAAAATGGAGTAAAATAGCACGGTGAGTGTTTCAGTCAGACCTTAAAGCAGTGGTTTACAGTTGGTTTGCCTTGAGATTTTGTGTCAGCCATTCATTGTTACTGTAACCGCACAAAAAGTAATGAATGCAATTTAAATTTAGGATATCAGTATCAGCTGTGGGTGTCATGCAAGGTTCAGATACTGCAAATGTGCATCAAAAATGATTTAATCTAACAATATAATCAAAACAAGAAGTGACAATATTTCAGGTGACACGGAGACTACTTTCCACAAATATTAATAGAGAGGTGCTTTGAAAGTTTAGTTTGCCCTGTGATCTGGCTTGTTTGAAAATCTCCACCTTAAAGCACCACAGAAAGATATGTTTTTATTGCTATTAGCTGATTAAAGTTACGTTCACCATAAAATTTCAAAGCAACTAAAAATCTCTTCCACTATTCTTGAATTAGTGTTTTGTTTTTACAATTTATTGCTAACAGATTAAATATAAAGGACATGTTCACAAGTCAGAAGTAAAGACGAGTGCAGGGGTCAGAGTGCCGTTCTGTCAGACATCACTGGTGTTGGTACCTTCATGTTATGAGACAACTGTCCCCTTTGAAAGAGCGACGCAGTGGAGTAAGTCACTTTTTTTTCAGCCAGTGTTTTTACATTTCGCTACTTAGGTTTAGCCTCCAAGAACTACATGTTTCAGTTTAGGAAAAGATGGTGGTTTGAGTTGAAATATTGCACCTTTACAGCATTAATGCTGCACGATGAAAAGTGAAGCGTACCCAGTGACGTCAAGGGGTCCTTTACAAGTGTCCACACGGGACAATTTTTGGAGTGACAGACCCTTCACCAACAGCAGAGGAAGCCTTGTGTGTACCTGTGAGACGCTGCCAGCTTTGACGAAACAGCAGTGTTTGATGCACTGGTAATGAGAATGGGCTGTCATCACGTATGTACAGTCTTAACCCTGTGAGGTCTAAGTCATCATCAGTGACTTAACCCCAAACCCTGTGTTTTGGAGACAAGCAAGAAGTACTTTTTTGGGGAAGAAAATGTAACGTTTTTGATGTGTGTCAGTGACAGTGATTAATATTTAGATTAATATTAAGAGTTGGAGAAACAATTTATGAAAACTAAAATAAATACATATTCTGATAGCATAGGACTAGGATTATCACCAGTGATGATTTAGCCCTCAGAGGGTTAATGCACTTTCGGCTGCGTCTGCACAGAGTCACTGGAAACCTCTTACAGATATAGGCAGATAAAACTTTCTTGCAGCTTCATGAATTCAGGAAGCATTATTTGAGCTCAAAGGTTTCAGGTTATGCAATTTTCTGTTGCACCAAAATGCTGTTGCCGACTGACATGATGGGAACCCCAGATCTGAAGGTAGAACCTTAGCGTCATGATATGAAGTTATTTTTAGAAACACTATGTTGTACACGTGTCAGAACAAGAAGAAAAATCGTCCCCCTCTCACCTGTCTCGGCTCCTGCGGGAGGGGAAGGCAGCGTTGCAGCCATCCACTGTGCACATGTGCATCTCCTTCAGGTGGACGTTTTGGTAGTGCATCTTGACGCTGTAGGGGTTTTTAAAGTTCTTACTGCAGATCTCACAGTGGTGTGGCAGAACAGCATCAGGATCAAGGTGAGATAATCCTGAGTCGCCATAGTCGTCTCTGCACCCATCAGATCCCTCCCTCTCTATGAGCTGGAGAGCGCCCCCGTTAGTCAGCCTGTGCTCACCTTCGTCCCATTTGAGTTCTGACATCTTGTTGGCTGCATGCTCCCTGTCCTCCCTTTCTTCGCTGCTGTTGGGCTCCTGACATGGTAAGTTGTTGTCACAGTGATTCTCCATCAGCCTGTTTTCGAAGGGGGAAGATGCACAGGTGATGACCCCTGTTTCTGTTTCCCTTGACCCATCATCTTTGTCCTCCCTGTCTGTCATTTCTCTCTCTAAACTTTGCTGTCTCTCCTTGTCTTTGCCATTGTATGCCTCTCTTGCTTCCTTCCCCTCCCCAGCTTGTCTTGTGCACAGACGACCTTCTCCTTGGTTACGGACGCACTTGTCCTTGTCCCTGCCGTGTAAAGGGGCTTCATCCTCAGAGCTGCTCTCCTTATCCATCTGCTCATCTTGCTCCACCATCTCCTTTTCTATCTTTATTGGCATACTTGACTTGCGAGACTTTTTCTTTGGTATAGGGTCAGTCATGCAGGGCTCTGGGGCTGTGATGGGTTTGACTGGTACAGAAGAGGACAACAGAGGAAGGGAGGGCAGTGTTCCGGGGGTGTTGGCGAGTTCGGCCGGGGTTACCAGGCTTCTGTAGAAAGGCAAGACTGGTTGGACTGTTTTCAAGTTGGGGAAGAGGATGCCGCTCTGGCCCATGCTGGAGAATGAGCTGCTGCTGTGGAGCTTGGAGCCAGAGTCCACATGGCTTACCATGTAGCTGGACACTGACTTATGACTCTCTGCAGAGCAGATGGAGATGGGGGTGCCATATTCAGGCCTCTTCTCTCCTTGAGAGTTTTCATCAGCAGACAAACTGCCCCGCAGGTCTTTGTCCCGGTTGTTTCGGTTCATGGGCATATGTAGCCGCGGGTTTGGGTTGGCACTGTGGCGATTGCGACTGCGCAGCGAGCTAAACACCATGTTGCAGCCCTCGATGGTACACTTGTGCTTAATCTTCAGGTGCACTGCGTTGTAGTGGATTTTCAGTGTGCCTTTGTCATAGAACGTCTTCTCACAAGCGTTGCAAAATACACGACCCTTCTTCAGAGAGCCTCCTACAGCAACACCTCCTGAGACGCCTCCACTGCTGTTCCCATTCCTGTCCAGCGAGCGCAGCTTGCCCTCAGGTGACATTTGTGTCACATCAGAGCTGACTGATGGCGTGCACGGTGTAGAGGGCCCATCTGAGTAGTTGTCACTGGTAGAGAAGTCCTCAGCCTCGATCTTTGTGTTGGAAGAGAGGCCATCCACTGGCTTGTCTCCACTTCGGTCGAGATCAGCAGTGAATGAGATGGAGCTGGAGCCGAGCAGCATGCTCTCCGATGGGTGTGACAGAGGGGGCTGATTGTCCCTCAGTAGACCGTCCCGCCCTTGACCCTCCTGTCGCTGGCTCTGCTGCTCTATCGACCCACGGCACGGCTGCTGGTGCTGCTGGTGTTGCTGGTGCTGCTGTTGCATCACCCCTGTCTGTGAGCCCAGAAATGGAGCAGGAACAGAGCCAAGCAGCTGGAACGGCAGCATGAAGGCCATGCTGTTGATGAAGTTCTCAAAGTGGTGCATGCTGTTGCCGCTCAGCTTATCAGCTTTGGATGTGGAGAGGTTGGCGGCGGTGCGAGGAGTGTTTCGCTCAATGAAAGTGCGGATGTCGGAGTTGGTGCGCGTGCTGGGAACCAACACCGCCTGGCCCTCTTTGTCCTGCAGAGCCATCAGCTCCACAATGGATTTGGTCTCTCCAAAACGCAGGAACTGCTGCAGCGTAGCAATCTCCTCCTCGAATGTCATGATGGCCCAGCGGTCCAACACCTTCCCCGCTACATCCTGCAGAGAGAAAAGAAGAGAGGGCATGGGTTTGAAAGAGAATGAAGAGGACAGGGGAAGTAGGAGAAAGAGAAAGGAGAGAGCGGTTTCATCATCAGCATTAAAAGTGTCTGTTGGTTTGCTCATACATATTCACACAGTGGGCTACATGACACACCTTATAAAGCAGATTGGCAGGGCGGCTAAATAAAGGAATCAGATGGAGTGTTAATACGAGCGGGCAGCGCAGAACCCCGAGAAACCTCATTACACAGACACACAGCGCTTCATCTCGCAGGTCATTTCTCTTCATTTAAATCATGTGGATATGCCTGCTCTGCATCAGCAGGACACACACACACACACAAACATACACACTGTGGTGAGAATATGCATCATGCACACACTCCCAAAGGCAAGCAAAAATAAATACGTGCACTACATACCACACACACATATATGCGGCGAGGGAGGGGTGATCAGAAGGCGCTGCACATTGATCAAGCGGGTCCTCTCTCCCTCAGCCCAGCAGTAATCACATGTGAGTTTGGGGGTCTTTGAAAGTGCGGAGCAGCTTCGTGCCATAACCGTGATTAATATTTCATCACAGAGCATTCATTGGGCGCCTGTCGAGGATTCTGACTCTACGTTCGCCATTAGATGAGCTAACATGAATTAAACGCAGCCCAGCTTGGAATACTTGATGATGTACTAATCGAAGTGAGATCTTTGCGCGCTTGACATGGAGCCTGCAGCCCCGGACCCGGCCGCCTTGGCGCCGGCTTGAGAGGAAATCTGGAGCAAAAGACATAATATTTACAAATGTACTGGGCACAGTTTGGAGACCTCCCCAAGCCCAGTGGTACCACATCAGCGGGGTACCGGGAGAGCTCATGGCATCACATCGCTACAGCACATCCCTGCTCTCTCCTGCCAGGCTTCAGCCATGATTTCCTGACTCCCCTTCCCCTCCCTCTGCTTCCTCAGAAATTCCTTCAGTCTGTCCCTTCATGTACTCTCAGGCTGCAAGAGTGTTTTTCAGGTGGCCCACTAGCATGTCTATCCAGCTTTGACTCACAAAATAATGAAAAGTACTTTAACATTTCAAGATTATTTTTCTACATTTTACACACTTAACCACAGTGACTGTGAATAAGGGACTTCCAAAATATGGGCAACCTTAGGCTTATTAATGAGCTTGAATGCAACCTGAGTCGACAAAATGCTCCTCATACCCATTTTTTAAAGTCTTATGTTGTTTTTTACGTTGCTTTAGACACATTTCAGTTGGAGTAAATATTTGAAAGGAAATGGCAATAATGGTGACATTTAAAAATAAGTTTTAATATTGTGCCATTAATGCACAGATGATAATATCATAAATAATTGTTCTTCCTGTTTGCTTTGTATAGCTGTGGTTATAGACTCTCTTACCACCTCCATACCCTTTATTTTAACAAAACACACAATAAACAAAGTTATAGATCAGTTTGAAAGCATTATTTCAGGGTTCTTCCTGCATACAGCCAAGTTTCTCCAAGGGACATTTTGCCCACAATGAAACTGAATCCAACAGCTTTATAAATAATCTTATGTTTTTTTAACCAGTTCTGTTAACTCAGGTTTAATCTATCCAAACATAAAAGGTATTTTTGTTTATGAAATGACCATAATTATCAGAAAAATGCACAGATTGTTTTCAAATACGTTAACAGAGTATTTACTGTACGTGGAACAATTGTGGTAAAGTGCACAGTCAGGCATCAACCTCCAGAGCTGAAAAGTGGAACATGGAAGTACCTAAACCTGCAGTTCCTCTAATGCCCACCAGAGGCTCCAGCAGTGAGTCAGTCCCCATAGACTCCCATGTTAAAATGTCCAACTTTACAGCAGAAATAAACATGTTTACAGCCTGATACGAAATAGTTTCTCCAGTGCTAATGCTGTGGCTTCAAAATGTGGAGTTAAGAAACCAGTGGATGGCTGTATCCATCTTTCATATACGAAGTCTGCCACCCTTAAAGGCCCATTCTGAGCCAGGAAACACCCTGTGTTTTATGTTTTCTTTCATATTTCCCATAGCTATCCCAATAATATTTTTATCATGAATTAGGGCAATCATGATATATGATTTTAACTTCACAATAACTGTGATCAAAAGAATTCACAAGATTGATAGAAAATTTGAATACCAGTATAGAGGTGGGAATCACCAGAGACCCCACGATACGATATTACTGCAATTTTTATATTGTGATTTATCACCTTTTTCAACTGCAAATTATGTCCTCAAAGTTAAATTTTGTCAACATCTGTTTTATCTAATAAGATAAAGTTAGAATGTAAGATATTTCAATGCAGTCACCAGGCAGCCATTTTTCCTATTTGCAATGAGGTTGCCTTCGTATTTGTACTCTAGTGTGACTGAGCCATTAGTTCGCTCTGAATTATATCAGATATTATGCTGTATCGATTTTTCCCTCCACCACTATACCAATATTAACTGTTATACTATCAGAGTTGAATGTGTGTTTTGTCTCTTTTTTGCAGATAAACACTCAAAATATGATTGTAGAGAGGTGGAGAGAGTCTATGACCACAACCGCTACAAAAATGTATAAAAACTGTTATTTATAATACTATAGTATTTGTTTTTAAACATGATATCAATATTTCAGTTTTAAATATCATAATTATCAATACCATAACATCCTTTCATGATTTTTTTTTAATGCTACACAATTTACTAATCGTGTAGCTGAGTGTTGATGTTTTTAAGGGAACAGCTCAGCCTTGTGGGATTTATGACAGAACAAAGCTACAATAAGCTGACTTTAGCTTATCTTAGCATAAAGACTGGAAGCAGCTAGCCTTGTAAAAAAAAACAAAAAACAAACTGAAGCTGAAGTTACTCGACATCATACAATTTAAATGCACATTCAGCTCAAAATCCCATTCACATATTTTCCCTCTGGTCTGATATTAGAGCTGTTTTATTTCCACTGAGCTACAGCCTCCATCCAAAGGAAGCATGCCGCTAGCTAACATTACAGCTCAGCCCAGGAAGGCGACGTTGATGTTTTCATCTTGTCATGATGTCCCGAGCCTCTCGTCACAGGTAGAGAGACACTTCCTTCTGCAGAGTGATACCATCTGCTGGTATAGTTCAGCAGAGAGAAAGTATTTCCTACAAGTCTCACTCCCTTTAAACAGAATCACACTGTGGTGTTAAATGTGCCAGAAAATACCTTTGGGTCACTCAGCAGCAGTCTCTGATACTCAGAATATCCTCAAACCTTGCTTTGAGACCATTTTCTACGTACCTAAAGACAGTCATGACAACAGGCTGGTGTTCATGAAGGGATGTAATGCCTCGCTGGTTTATCTGTTCAATTCAATTCAATTTTATTTATATAGCGCCAAATCACAACAACAGTCGCCTCAAGGCGCTTTATAATTTAGGGTAAAGACCCTACGATATTAGACAGAAAACCCCAACAGTCAGACGACCCCCTATGAGCAAGCACTTGGCAACAGTGGGAAGGAAAAACTCCCTTTTAACAGGAAGAAACCTCTGGCAGAACCAGGCTCAGGGAGGGGCAGCCATCTGCCGCGACCGGTTGGGGGTGAGGAGAAACAGAAGAGAGCAGAGGGAGACAGGACAAAAAAGGCACACCTATGGGAGAGAGACAGAGTTTAATAATAACTAATGATTAAATGCAAATGGTGTATAAACACATGGAGAGTGAA
>VUQI01056700.1:0-10205 GCA_015106735.1 Paratilapia polleni
CACATACAAGGTTATCCTGGAAGAAAACTTGCTGCCTTCTGCTCTGACAATGTTCCCCAACTCTGAGGATTGGTTTTTCCAGCAGGACAATGCTCCATGCCACACAGCTAGGTCAATCAAAGTGTGGATGAAGGACCACCAGATCAAGACCTTGTCATGGCCAGCCCAATCTCCAGACCTGAACCCCATTGAAAACCTCTGGAATGTGATCAAGAGGAAGATGGATGATCACAAGCCATCAAACAAAGCTGAGCTGCTTGAATTCTTCCACCAGGAATGGCATAAAGTCACCCAACAGCAATGTGAAAGACTGGTGGAGAGCATCCCAAGACGCATGAAAGCTGTGATTGCAAATCAGGGTTATTCCACCAAATATGGATTTCTGCAGTCTGCAGTCCCCTATGAACAAGCGATTGTTGAGAGTACCACAATCCTTTGGGGCCTGAATGGAAAGAAAAGAGACAAAAGAGGAGTCCAAGAACAACAATGCAAAATATGAGAGAGAGTATACAAAAGTCACTGACACTGACAATAGTGGCATAGTTCTATTGGGATAATAAGTTACTATAATAATATATCATATAATATATCATATAATATTTTTTTTAATTATTGCAACCAACCAAAATTCTCAAGGAACAGTCCAATAAGGTGTGCAGGTCATTAACAAGCATTGTTTGACATCCTTTTCTGATACATGGTCACAGGACCACATGGTGTTAGAAATATTTAAAATGAACTGTAGAAAAAAATGTGTGTGTGTGCACGCGTGTGTGTGTGTGCATGTTCAGTTTTCCTTTTTGTGGCATGCATGTGCCTAAAAGACCACTATCTATACACCGAGGATTAACAAGCACTTAACTGCATGCAGTTGCAGTATAAGCAGTTTATTACTAAAATAAAATATATACCTTGAAAAACGAAATCAATCATAACATTAAACTCTCCTTGTTTATGTAGAGAAGGTGATCAGGGCTTTTCCAGCTGCACTGGATGAGCTTTTCCAGCTTGTATCTTGTATCTAAGTCTTTCCTTTTCTTGGCAATTCCTCTGTCAGCTTCCTTTGCACTGTAAAGTCAAAGTGTGTGATCACAGGTGAAGTAAGGGACTTTTTTTCCAGTGCAGGGTTTAGAGTGCTTCATTTGGTGATGCACTTTTCAAATAATCTCTAGGGATCTGAATGTTGAAGAAAAAAAAGGCACACAAATATCTCTGCTTACTGTTAGGTTAAAAGCTTGATAGACATAATAATTTGCAATGTGTCAGCAGCATCACCATAACTGTTGAAGGCATTTAATGGACCTACACACCAGCACTGCACTTACAGTGCTTAACAAATTTATTAGACCAACACCCAGTGTAAGGTTTATGCTACAGCTGCCCTAAATTAACAGTATTTATCAAACAGTAATTACAAAATCATTTTATATGTTTCTGTAATGGTTAATCCACAAGTATGCAAAAGCTCTTTAATCAAAATTATATTTTTAATGCTAAAATATAATTATTGTTGTTATCCATGAATTTTCAAATGTACTGTTTTATGAAAAAAGCAGAAAAAAGTAGTAAAGCACATTATTATTTTTTTGATTAAAATGCCACATTACAGTTATTTACTTGCATTCCTGAACAGAAAAAATTGTTTTAGTGGTTGAATGTTATACTTGATTAACTCCTGACTTCTCACAGAAGTCCAGTGTGCCGGCTCAAATTTGGGTATAAAAACCTGAATTCAGTTAGAAATTCCTCACTCCTGTTAAAAATGGTAAAACGTTGAGAACTCACTGGAAGGAAAGAGTCCCCATTAAAGCACTTTGTGATGCTGGATGGTCTCGTTTTTATGACAGGTGGTCTAATAAATTTGTTAAGCACTGTACATTATACTTTAATCACAATATATTTATGTTTTAATCACATCAGCTCAACAGTGTGACAAAAAAAAGCGTCATGCTTTTTTGTATTTTTTTTACTCTTAGCAGATATTTCCTGGTTGGGTTTCTTTATGTTTATATTCTCAGGTTTTCCTAGTTTTTAGTTTGGCTATCTGGGTTTCTGTTCATGGTTACAGTGTGTTAGTATTGTATTCCTTCATTCAGTTCATCCTGCCTCCCCCGTGTTCCCGTGTCTTGTTAAGTTGCTGTCACCGTGTTAGATGTACCCATGTTTAGTTACTTCCTGTTTTATTTTGGTAGTGTCTTGTCCCTTATGCTTTGTATTTAATTTTGCTTCCTTTGTCTCTCATCCTTGATTTGTTTCAGCTGTGTCCTGTTTTCCCCACCTGTTTCCACTTCCCTTGATTGCCCTTCTGTGTATATTTAAACCCAGTTTGTCCTTAGTCTGTTATCTGAGCATCTCTTGATGTGACATCTGTTTATGGTCCAGTTTGTTTCTGTCTGTGTTAACCTGCCTTTGTTTTTTTCCCCCTGGAAAACCCTGCATTCTGTTGCCTTGCTTTATGGACTGTTTCAGCTACCATAATGAAAGGTATGCTTTAAGTTAACCTTGTCTGGTAACCTAAGTCTGCACTTGGGTCCACCATTTCTACCACCTCATGACAGTAACTGACTTTAGCTTATTAGCTAACTAGCAGTCACAGCTATGTAAACCCCGAGAGAAACAGACAGCCAACATTAGTATTTAGTGGTCCTTGTTCCACCACTGGAGGCCAAAAACTGGTGGTATCATAGCCAAAAATAATTTTAGTGTTCATTAAAATGTAAATTTTAAGTCATGTTAAATCTAAATCATCGTGTTTTAAACTGAGTCAGCAAAATATCCCTGACTTATCTGGTTACAGCAGACACCACTAAACAAAAAATTAACAATTCTTTCTAAAAAAAACCCAAAAAAGCGAGTTGTCTTTTGAGACACATTGTTTAAATTCAAAAATATGTTTTAATATTTACCACAGAAAGGTTTCTCTAGCTCCAGAGTCCAAAATCCAAATGAAGCTTGTCAGTATAATGGCTGACCTTTCCCTCCTTTTGGGGTTCTCACTCCCACAATGTATTACAGTAGTTAGGAAATACAGAAAAACACATGTAAATAACTATTAAGGAAAAATCTTTGACATTTATACAGTACATTGTACTGTATTTTTACTGATTGATTGATTTTATTTATTTACAGTGTTGACTATGCTAATAATACCATCATTATCAGTGACTGGTTCAGATCCTGTTTGTTATCAACCACCAATGTTTCCTGATTAGTGAACAGTGCAGTGCCTTTTGTTCAACATCGTCTTCACAGTTGCCATAACCTGCCTTTTTAAACCCATTGTTTTTGCCAGTATCAACTGGCTTGCTTAGTAACTTATACAGTCTACTGTAGGCCATAGATGTTAACTTACCCATAAAAAATGAGATAATGGCTCTTCTAGAGGCATCATGTCACCACAGATGCCCCTGTTTGCATGAAGAAGCTTAAAGCTCTACTCAACCTTATGCAAACAATAAGCGGGCAACAGTAAATCCCACTGCTTAAAACACAATATAACGTTTGTTTGTCTGTTTGTTTGTTATTTTCAAATATGAAATTTTATACATAAATGAAAAAAGGAGAATATATCTTTCTAAGGCTGAGTGTATTTATCAGTGGAACAAAAAATGTTCATTGTGCTTTTTAACATAATTTCCTGATTTTTCGTTTTTTTTTGGCCTTTCAGAAACAGCCTCCTCTTTTCTTTAAAAATGAGTTCCTTGGCAATTAATCCATGCTCTGCTTGAGGGCACAGGGGCTTCAAGCAACAACTTAAGCATTAAAATCTTCATTAGCATTAATACCAGTGGTTCTCTGCTCCATGTTAATGCTTAGGATGAAGAATCCGAGCAGAACAAGCTACAGTAATTCAGAGTAGAATGTGTATATAACTTTACTGTCTCTGAAAGGCTCATCAATGTTGGTGTATTGAAGGTAGGGAAAGTCAAGAGGGACACTTCATAAATGTCAGTTTCCTTGGGCTTTAATTACACAGAGCTATGCAACATCCAGTCTCTGATCTCATCAAGACTGTATGAGTATCACATATACATAAATCTGAATATTATCTGTACAATATGATTCACTTTACATACTGTCCAATATTTGTAAAAACATGGGGACTCTACATAAATTGTAAAAACTTAAACCCAAAGGTTTGGAAATCATCTAAACCCTATATTTAATTGAAATAAGTATAGAGACAACATATCTAATGTTGAAACAGATGCAAAGCATCCTGTTTTACAAAAAAAAACAAGAAACAAAAACAAAAAACTCACGTCTTATTTTAACAACATTCTGTAAGCTTTTGGGAACTGAGGAGGCAAGTGTGATGTAATATACCAGATACCATCAAGGATGTTGGATTTGGCTCTTTAGCATGGACGAAGAAATGTTGCCATTTAATATAATTAGCTTTCCCCCCTGAAAAATTGTGCTGAAAATTTTGGTCAAATTTAAAAGGAGTATTTTTAAAAAATAAAAATTTTTTTTAAAATCTCAGTTTCAACATTTGACTTTTTTTTTTCTATCAGTATTTTCAGTTCAATACAGAGTTATAGATAGTTTTAATTTACTTTTTTCTAAATGTGTCCTAAGTCATCTTAGATACTTTGACAAAAGAAACTGACATATACTCTGACCTTGATGGAAATATTTTTACTTTGAGTTAAGACATAGATTGAACAATGCAAACACAATATTTTTGTGAGCTTTATAAAGCTGTGAGTGCCTGGGGTTGTTCTCAGTTATTGTGGAAGTGGGTGTACAAGCCTGATTTTCTCTTCCACTGTTAGACATAAATCACTGATTTGCATATGAATATTTCTGCCTGGTATTTAGACATGTCAGTCAATATAACTGCAGAAAAAGAGTGCCATATCAACAACTGCAGTAAACTAGCAACTGCACCAATAATATTTTAATCACCAACATCAACCATTAGAATGTTCCGTTTATGTGTGATAGGGTGCATGTATAGCTTTTGCGCATACATATTGTTTCTAGATCTGGCCTCTAAAATATTCTGGAACCACTTGCTTTAAAAAATAATATTCATGATAAAATATAAACATTATATGTTTATAATGTGTGTACCTTTATTTATGCAGTAGAGTGCATAGTTAAATGCATAAAATCTATGCATCACATCTGCTGCCAGGAATGGTGTGTACATGTGTGCCAGAGGTATGATAGGTTGGACAATCACTAAAAGATCTCCTTTTATTATTAGGGCTGTGAAGCTCCATCTATCACATCAGATTTGGGGAATTATTTTTGTTATAGCAGTTTAAGATTAAAATTAAGAATCTCTATTGCAAGAGTGACCTGGGCTGATAAGCAGCATTACCTCAGTATGGTTTTCAGTGGGGGTAAACCAGAGCATAAAAAACCCATGCAAGCATGGGGACAACATGCAAACTCCACACAGATGGGCCTTACCCAGGTTTGAACCCAGGAACACCTTGCTCTGAGACAACAGTGCTAACCACTGAGCTACCCTGCTGCTTAGGTTAGACCTTTATCTGGTGACGAACCATATATGGTAACTGGATTTGCATCACAAAAATTAAACATTTCGAAAAAAAAGTCATTAAAGTAAAAAGTTTTGTAATATATCCAATAACACTCTAGGGCTGAAATTTTGAATTTCCAAGTATTTCAATTAGTGCCCCATAAAGGGTTAAACATAACAAACATATAATGAAAAGGTTAAATAAGTAGAACAGTATATAACTTAATATTTAAGGTACAAACTACTTTAAAACAAAGAAAATACAATAAACCAAAGCTGTAAATTTAAATAAAGATTTCAAAATAATCAAATCAAGAACACAATTAAAATAGCTTACTAAATTTAGCAAGAACAGCATAACAAATGTGAAATGGGATTAAAGTAATTTAGTATAGCAGTGTTTAGTGTAATGGACAGTGCAATTCCTTAAAGTTGAGATAGTGCAGTGTTGAAATAAACTGTTACAAAAGATTTCCTGTATCTGTCTTTGTGGATAGAGCATGGTCAGGATTATTCATGATGAATAACAGTTTGTTCAGTGACCTCCTCTCCACCACAGCTTCAAGTGTCCAGTTTGAAGCCAATCACAGAGCTGGCCTTCCTGATCAGTGTATTGAGTCTGTTGGTGTTGAGGTCCGACGCTGCTCCCCGAGCAGACCCCAATAAAGTACACTATGCTCACCATAACTGAGCGATAGAAAATGTAGTTTTGCAGCACACATTGAAGGATCTCAGCTTCCTTAAGAAATACACCCTTTGTTTTGGTCTTCCAGTTCAGCTTGTTGTTGATGTGGATGCCCAGGGACTTGTACTCTTCCACCATAACAAGATCCTGTCCCAGGACTGAAAGTCTGAAGTGTGCAAAGTGAACCGGAATAAAAATAAAAGATGAACAAAGAAGCAAAGAAGAAAAAAAACATGTAAGAATAAAATTCCCATTGCAATATAAATTCACTTCCTCTTCTTAATGACTGTTAAATCTCCTTAGATTTCATCAACATAACCCAGCTATGCAGAGGAAATCACACATGCATCATAAATGTGTATGCGGGTGTGTGTGTGTGTGCAGATAGCCTTCAACTGCTCTTTTTAGTCTTCTTTTCCTTCCATTTTTGTTTACTGACAGAATGTTGATATAACGTGGTATATTATATTATATTTTATTAATCTGCCACAATCTGGCGGCCTGTCCAGGGTGTACCCTGCTTCTTGCCCTATGAGATATATATATATATATATATATATATATATATATATATGCATGCATGCATGTATTCCTCTGTTGGTGGTACATCCTATGCAAGTTCCCACTCTCCCATGAAAGTTCTTCCTCCTGTTCCTCCTCGCCTTCTGTCTTCAGCCGCCTGAGGCACTCTTGGAGCAGCTTGTCTCGGGGGGCCATCTTCCTGATGTATTCGTGGATGCTCCGTGTTTCATCCTGGATTGTGGCTCTGACACTCACTAATCCTGGCCCTCACTCTTTCCGTTGTTTGTAGAGCCTCAGGGTGCTGAACGTTGGGTGGAGACCTCCATGCATTGTGAGGAGTTTTTGTGTCTTGACATCAGTGGCATCTGTCTCCTCCTGTGGCCAGCTTATTATTCCAGCTGGGTATCTGATGACCGGTAGGGCATATGTAATTATGGCTCGGATCTTATTCCTACTGTTGAGCTGGCTTCTCAGCACCAGTCTTACCTTCTGGAGGTATTTGGCTGTGGCTGATCTTGTTGCATCTTTATCATGGTTCCCGCTCTCCTGTGAGATACACATGTACTTGTAGCTGTCCTGTATATCCGCTATTCTGCCTTCTGGTAACTCCACCCCTTCAGTCCTGTTCACCATCCCTCTCTTTACAACCAGTCCAGGCGGTGCTAATGTTGGTTGCTATGATGCCTTAGAGGAGCTTTCATGTTGTGTGGAGAGGCAGGTAATCATCCGGCAGCTTGATGGTATTGTACCCTTGTGGGGATCCTTCATGATCAGGATTGTTCTGCCCTGTACAAATAAATATTTTATCTATCTGTCTATCTATCTATCATTTTTATTTGTACAGGCTTCAGTTTACCAACTCACCATCTGTGTTGCCAAATTCCCCTTTGTCCAAAATGTTTAAACAGATTCCTAAGTTTCTTTTGCAGATCAGACATTTTGCATGGGAAGTGGCATAAGCCTTCTTCAGTTTTCATTTATGTGGGCATGCAGTTATTATATGTGAGGCCCTAGGTGACATTTTTTTATGTCTTTGATGCTGCTAAACACCCAAGTATATCATCTTCATTTTTAGGCATTGTATCAAAAAAAATCAAATGTTTGCTTCTCCCAATGTAGAAAGAAGCCAAAGAAGCCAACATTTTCCATTTTTTACATGACCATATTCGTTTTGGTTGTTTCTTAGTAATTTGAATACACGACAAGATTCTTTCTATTAAACCCATTCTTCTCATAATCCTCATCAGTTGGCCTTAGACTTGCAACAGTGCCTTTCCAAGAAGGCCTTCCAAAGTGAAATTAATCTTCAGCTCCTTAAAAGTTCCTATTAATTCCTTCCTTTCCTGGTCATAGGCCCAACACTCACAGTACAAGCAGTACATGCGGAACAGATTCAGGTTGATTGCAGAGCATAAACTGTCCAGTCAGGTGCTTGCCTATCAACTGCAGTGTTTTATTAAGACCTGTGTGTCCTATCCTGAGAAGGGTTATTGTTCTTTGTTCTATTCGGTTCCTTCCCACTCTCTTCCCACAACCAACATGTTTTTGAATGTTGTATAGATGCCTTCCTGTGCCGCTGATGTCCCAGTGCTCCTGCCATATTCTTTGGATTTGACCATTTATAATGCTTTTAACTTGAGACTTGCTTAATGGTATCTGTAAATCAAATGATTGTAATTTCAGGGACTGTTTTGCCAATATGTCCACATCCTCATTTCCTTCCATACCTACATGTGCCAGAACCCAAACAAATCCAACATTTTCACCCTTATTGCGTAATCTGTGCAAACAGTAAAGTGTAATATATTTCATATATAACATCTAATCTGCATGATTTACTAACACTCATTAGTGCTGATAAACTATCTAATGCAATAACTACGCAATATTGCCAAAAGTATTCACTCACCCATCCAAATCACTGAATTCAGGTGTTCCAATCACTTCCATGGCCACAGGTGTATAAAATCAAGCACCTAGGCATGCAGACTGCTTCTACAAACATTTGTGAGAGAATGGGTCGCTCTCAGGAGCTCAGTGAATTCCAGCATGGTACCGTGATAAGATGCCACCTGTACAGTAAGTCCAGTCTTGAAATTTCCTCGCTACTAAATATTCCAGTCAACTGTTAGTAGTATTATAACAAAGTGGAAGCGACTGGGAACAACAGCAACTCAGCCATGAAGTGGTAGGCCACGTAAAATCACAGAGCAGGGTTGGTGGATGCTGAGGCGCATAGTGCGCAGAGGTTGCCAACCTTCTGCAGAGTTAATAGCTACAGACCTCTAAACTTCATGTGGCCTTCAAATTAGCTCAAGAACAGTGTGTAGAGAGCTTCATGGAATGGGTTTCCATGGCCGAGCAGCTGCATCCAAGCCTTACATCATCAAGTGCAATGCAAAGCGTCAGATGCAGTGGTGTAAAGCACGCCGCCACTGGACTCTAGAGCAGTGTAGACGTGTTCTTTGGAGTGAAGAATCATGCTTCTCCCTCTGGCAATCTGATGGACGAGTCTGGTTTTGATGGTTGCCAGGAGAACGGTACTTGTCTGACTGCACTGTGCCAAGTGTAAAGTTTGGTAGAAACGGGATTATTGTGTTAGTTCCAGTGAAAGGAACTCTTAATGCTTCAGCATACCAAGACATTGCTGAAGTGCTTTACACCACTGCATCTGATGCTTTGCACTGTGCTTGATGTAAGGCTTGGATGCAGCTGCTCCTGTGGGTCCAATGTGTTTACACAGGCTGCACAGCCCAATGTAATTGGGCAGAACACAGCCCGGTGTTAGAACATGTCAGATGCCAATGTAGGCAGTACTGCTTTTTAAATAGAAACAGACTTTATGAAGTGAAATCATTTAGCTTTGTAAACACAACTCCTACTCTTCTCTTGGTTTTTTGTGTGTTGTGCACATTATTATGACCCCATTAAACTAAATCAAATATTCTGGGGGAAAAAAAACTCCCTGCCATTTGATGTCCAGAACACTTTCATCAATAGTAACGAAAGATCTGCTTTGACCTCTAGAATGACCCAGCTGGAAATCTCCCTCCAGACTTCACATCCTTTTATCCCTAGAATACTCACAGATGTGGACAGAGAGCAGCAATCAATAACAGACTGTAATTAATGTCATTGTGAAGACTTGTATCATGTGGAGACCCTGCAATAAGTGCTGGCATAGTTAGCCGATGCATCATACAGTGTGCTTCCAGTTACCAGTGTATTTCTGAAAGATTTACAGAGTAGAGGTTGGTGAATGAAACAAGAGTGGCTCATTAATCAAGCTATTAACAAACGTGTAAACACATGGTTAGGTTTAGCAGTGGCTGTGGCCCACAGAGAGAAAGAGGGTGTGAGAGAGGGAGAGAATGACTTAGTATAGCACTGTAATCAGTTCTGTGAATTGTAGACCTTCTTACCAACAGTGAGCAAACTGACTGCATGGCACCAACCTGTATCGTATGGCGCAGTGTACCAGCATTTGACTGTACACTGTAA
>VUQI01056701.1:0-15562 GCA_015106735.1 Paratilapia polleni
AAAGCTACGCTAAGCTAGCGGATCCCTAAAAACACAAGGAGTGAATGATATGAATATAATTTGCAGGTGATTCACCAGAAGTGTGCTATTAATAAAGCACGTGTAGGTTATACTATGAAAATAAATCAATATGTGAAAGTTCGTAGTTAGTTAATCAAGCTACACAAGTTAGGCTACACAACAAGCACCACTGTGCGATGCAACAGGAACAGGAAGTGATACAATACCCAGTCCACACCAAGTGAGAGCGCCCTCTACACAAGCCACAAACAAGTCCCTGAGTGACCAGAGTGAGGTGGAGATGGGGAGGAGGCGGGCTGCACCTATGTTCTTGTTCATCTCAGGTTGTATTTACCTAATTTTGAGACCTGCTAAGGACCAGATGATTTTTACTATGTTGTGACACATAACACATAACACATAAAAATTGAAAGATGGTGTGCTTTCTTTTTGCAGTGACTGTATGTCCTTTAAAGCACTAGTGGACATGCAAAAATTGGTACCTTTTATCAATCTAGTACTGAAAAGGGAAAGTAATTTGGCAACAAATTATGAAAGCAGAGAGCATATGAAAAACTGTGCCCACTAAATAAAAAAAAAAAATATGACCCATATTTCAGAAAACATGAAAAATCATGTTTGTGTGAAACATACATAACATACATAACACAGGTTATGTGTGAAACCAACAAATGGTTGGTTTCACACATAACCTGTCACTCAGCAAACGTTGTAGAGGACAGAAGCTATTGAGCTGGAAGTCATCTTATCAGTAAACTTCAATAAACTTCATACTGTACAGCATAGAACAAAATCAAACTGAAACAAATTAAAGCAACACTTTTATTATTCTTTCTGTTTGCAGTTTGCATCAGCACCAAAAACTCATCATTCATTGCAAGTTGTTACTTACCAGCAACTTCAAGAATCTGATAGTTTAGTGTAGGAAAGGTACAATAATGGTAATATTTGGTTGAAATGTAACAAATGGAATTGCAAAATTTATACAGTTAGTCTATCACATTGTGTAGAGTCATTTAAGTTATTTGATAGCGCACTTGTTTTGTGTTTGTAGCTCCTAGTAACACGGTTCTGTCTATGTGTTCCAGTTAACAAGTTTTCCATACACATGCTTTAGTGTCAGAGGTGCTACACTTACATGAAAAATGACAAGGCTCTTGTTTACTGACTCACTCCTGTCTATAAAAATATGTTTTACCATTGTTTTTCTGCTCAAATTTGATATATTAATTCCACCAATGCTCTCCGGTGTTGTCCTTTACGTCACACTGTGTGCGCCGTCATATACAAATTGTTGCGTGTACACAGCTTGATGTGTGATTACCAGCAGACATGGGAGATTGCTGCAATCAAGCACCTTGAGGAGAGTTTCAGCAGCTGAGCCACTGGGTAACCATTATGTTCTATGCATCAGCCGAACCAAGTGAATAGCAAACGATCACTCCCGCACCAATAGTGTGTGCTCCGTATAGCTAACCTCACTGGGGTGAAGCATCAAACACTGCAAAGTCAATTTCTCTCAGCTTATTAAATCATCCACGGCACAATCAGCAGCAGGGTGTTGGAAAATAAACATCCTGCTGATGGTGTGTGATAGAAGGTGTTAGCAGGCTACCGAGGAAGGGATTTTCTGAGTGAGGAAACACATGTCAGCTCTGTGCTGTGACAGGGGACAAATACTCAATGCTGAGCATGATTTCAAAAGTATTTAGGAAAGTTTTTTTTTTTGTTGTTTACTGAACAGTCAGAGGCCGCATAATTAAGAAAATAAATCTTTAATTATTTTCCCATCAAATCATGACTGATTATGCTCATTAGATGCTTCACAGCAATGCACTTTTCAAATACAAAAGTTATTACTTTATAGCTAACCTCCACAGAAACATTTCATTAATTATTGACAATGTATGATTAAGAATAACGTAATTTGATTTAGCTAAATGAAAACAGGAAACACATTCTCTCAGTCTGCCTGGTCTTGTTTACGTTTACTAATATTCTTCCCAATACACTCACATTAAGTCGTGTGATTCCCTTTAATATCTGAAGCACAGTGCTTAACAAATGTATTAGACCACCTGTCATTAAAATGAAAAGATCATCCAGCATCACAAAGTGCTTTAATGCAGACTCTTTCCTTTTCAGGGGGTTCTCGACGTTTTACCATGTTGAACAGGAGTGAGGAATTTCAAACTGAATTCACGTTTTTATACCCAAATTTGAGCCGGCACACTGGACTTCTCTGAGACGTCAGAAATGAATCAAGCATAACATTCAACCACTAAAACGAATTTTTCTGTTCAGGAATGCAAGTAAATAACTGTAATTTGGCATTTTATTAAAAAAAAAAGTGTTTTACTATTGTTTTCAGCTTTTCTGTAAAACAGCAAATTCAAAAATTCATGGATAACAACAATAATTATGTTTTAGCATTAAAAATATCATTTTGATTAATGAGCTTGCGGATACTGCTGGATTAGCCATTACAGAAAGATGAAAAAATGATTTTGGTAATTACCAGCAATGTTAATTTAGGGCAGCTGTGGCATAAACCTTACACTGGGTGGTGGTCTAATAAATTTGTTAAGCACTGTATTAAACAACTACTATTTTGATCCCTGTTGTGGACTCTCTGCTTTGGCAGGAAAACTCAATTAAGATGCAATTTTCACATCAATTTTCTCTCAGAATGCTTCCTCAAGAAAACGCCACAGGCAACTAATCTCAGCATGATAGCAATATGTGTGTTTTCTTGATTAATATGCATAAAAAAAAAAAAAAAACAGTATATTTTCATTTTCCAGTTCCCATAGATTACCTTTTGATGGGTCAAATATCTAATGTGGTTTGTAAAGGCAATCATCCTGAAGGCTTCTTTGTTTTTTTTTCTATGTGGCATGGAGAAATTTACATCAACTACACAGAAATAACCTGAGATGATGCCTTTAATAATGGGTATGTGCTCTCACTTTGTTAGGTATACATGTTCAACTGCTCATTAATGCAAATATCTAATCAGCCAATCACATGACAGCAACGTGCATTTAGGCATGTAGACATGGCCAAGACGACCTGCTGAAGTTCAAACTGAGCATCAGAATGGAGAAGAAAGATGATTTAAGGGACTTTGAACATGGCATGGTTGTTGGTGCCAGACGGGCTAGTCCAGTGAGTGGCAGACAAAAGAGTCACATCATGGATCTGCAGCTGACAAATCTGCAGCAACTGTGTGATGCTATCATGTCAACATGGACCAAAATCTCTGAGGAATGTTTCCAGCACCTTGTTGAATCTGTGCAAAGAAGAATTAAGTCAGTTCTGAAGGCAAAAGGGGGTCCAACCTGGTACTAGCAAAGTTTACCTAATAAAGTGGCCAGTGAGTGTATTTTACAGCTGCTCCTTGGCTGAAATAAAGAACCAACAGTGTTAGTTTTAACTGCACATGCAGCTCTAATTGGCACTACTTATTAGCTGATAGATGTTACAACTCATTTGTTTACTCACCTTGATAACATCAGGATTATTGCAGAATTGGATTAATATTGTAGTTGGGAAATACGACTGCCAAACACAAGGATTATCTCATTAATTATACTGCTAATGAAATGAAATCATTACTTTGGAGAAGATCGTTGATGATATCCTGTGCTGTGAGGAAGGCGCCATGAGTTCATTTTATTTTGATTTTTTTTTTAAATTTTACTTAGAAATTTGTGCAATCAGCACTTGAAAAACATACCTGAGCTAAACAGTGAAGTCATATTTTAACATTGAATTTCTGAATGGTGAATGTTGTGTACCACATTAAACATTTGCTGTTGCAAATGCTCACATTTAATGAGTTTTAGTAAAAATGAGCCTTCGTTTTGACATTTAAATGAAACCAATTTCTCACAGATGCTGCAAGGTTAACAAGTCTTATTCATGAAGTGCACACACAGCAGTCCTCACAAAGGAAGGCAAGTAGGTAATTAGCTATTTACACCATAACTAGCTTGTCGAAGAAACATTTTAGGAAGTATGCATATACCCTTTCTTACTGAGAATAACTTGAGTTGATGCTGCTCTCTTGCAATAAGAAAGTAGGTGACGTCAGCCTATGAGCATAGCTTAGCATCAAGAATGGAAACAATGGGAAACAGCTGACTCACATGTCCAAAAGGTAAGAAAATTCATATAGTTATTATTTTATTTTAAAGCTCAATATTTAACACCGCATATCTGTGTGATCTGTAAAAACCCAAGAGTGAAAACAGCAATTTGCTGTTTTACTGGGAGTTAGGGGCCTGACTGACTCTAGCTTGTTTTGGCCAAGAAGTTGTTTGGCACATTTTTCTATTCAAAATAATCTTAATGAACATAATACCAGGCCCCATAATAATGCCAGATTTTGCGTGGTGCAAAATTGTGATGTGTATTGCTAATTTATAGTTCTTAAAAATAACCGACTAATGGTGGAACTGTGGCATTTGGAACAAGATCTTGCCGAGTTGCCCACTTTGCCCAGCTGGTAATCTGACCTTGGCAGTAATGGTTTCAAACTGTCACTGTCACTGCGGCTGTATTTATTGTTGCTTTCTGGTTTTCCATAACACTGGTGAAGAACACCCGTTTTGCTATTGAAAAGCAATTATCTGATATAAGTAATTCAAACACAAGGGTCATTTACAAGAGAGCGATCATTCTTTCCAAACAGTTTGGAGTGGATAGACATACGCTAGTTCTTTCTTATCATTCATTTGTGGAGAGGGTTTTTGATTGTTGGTGATGTTGTGGAGCACTTTTCTGTTTAATGTTTGTCTGCGAATGTAATTTCTATTGTGGTTGTACAGCTGCCAAAGAGAATTTCCAAAAAGGATGATGAATGAAAATGTACTAATTAATAATTAGTAGTACAGTTACAAACAACAGCTGCATTTCAAATATTAAATAAAGGCCTAAAAGAAACCCTACAATACAAAAGCCTCAATAGAAAGAGAGAAGCTTAGTGATAGAGTCTGATTAAGCTAACCAGCCTGAAAATAAGGCACTACAATGGACACAATCTATTCACAGTAACAATAATAAATGAAGCCACAACTACAGGCCATGAATAAAATATATGAATGGCAAGAAATTCACTATTAAATAGCAATTACTGGAAATCAGATAATAATTGATGGCAACTTCTTATGGAGGGAATTGATGTTGCAGCTCCTTGCATTAGCAGTCAGATGATTTAAAGGGTTACCCATTAACCAATAATTAGACTGTAATTGTACAACTGTTGCTGCTACCTAATAGTGTCCAATTTAAAGAGATTGCTCAAGGACACTTGGGTGGAGAAAATTGCAATTCAAAAAGGTCACTGACACCTCTAATTTTATATTTAGTGTTATTTACCTACTAGTGTTAATTCAGCGAACTTCACCCCACCATCTCCACTATAAATCTTTGGATATGGGTCAGATCATTGTGAAGCCCTCTTGATTTGCTACGCTATGACCCACTTCACCTTTCCTGGACTCAAAACCTTATTATGGACCCGAGTTTCCTCTGTCTGTAATAAAGCGCTTCTCTTGATGGACTCAATAGACAGCAGTGACTCTCCTGGACAGACAAAGCCCCTGGCACAGATTGAAGTGAGCCAGCAGCGGAGCCAGTGGAGCAGCAGACGGTGGCTAAGCCTCGCTGCTGAGTGAACAAAATAGTTTCATTTAGTTACGGTTCGTGTGAATGGGGAAAGACGCAGACACAATGACACATTCAGAATCAGCCTCTTGGTGTATTGTATCACAGCAGAGAAGCTTACATTGTTTTTAATTTGCATTCCTGCACCATCCTTTTTCCATTCTAGATGGTTTTGCTTTCATAGCTCCATATTAATGTCAGACTAAAGGCAACAAAGTTAAAAATATTTCAGAATAAAACACTTAATAGCATACATAGCTACAGGAATGCAGTGTATTGACATTTCTCATAAATACCACCAATACCTCAAGGAGTGTTTATAGTATTTACAATTAGCTTGGTTGACCACTGACTATCTCAATTACCTGATGCATACACATATCCCCAGAGGATGGATCCCATGGACCCTGGTGATCCCGAGCCTATTCTCTACTAGATGCATTGCTCTGACATTCACATACCTTTAATGATCCTTTGATATTTATTCTGACAGCAGAAAGTGTTTAGAGATAATAGACAAATTTCTGCCTACGAGCTAAACTGTAATTATAAAGACGGTGAACATAATCCCTGCTGAACATGAGCATCGTCACTGTCATATGTTAGCATATTAAAATGTAATATGTTTGCCGTGAGTTAATGTCAAACCAGATCTTTGATCATTTTTAACATGGCATGATGCAATATAATATTATATTTCTGTTTAGTCTTTGTTATGTGTGTTTCGATTTATATTTGTATACAATCACTTGTACATTGGACACTATATGGACAAAAGTACTGGACCACACCTCTTAATCTTTCAGTTCCATGCAGTCTGCCTTTACAAACATTTATGATAGAACAGGCAATTCTAAAGTGCTCACTGAATTTGAGCACGGCACTGTAATAGGATGCCACAGTTGCAACAAGTCAGTTTGTGAAATTTCTTCCCTCCTAGATATTCCACGATCAACTGTCAGAGATATTACGGCAAAGTGTAAGTGTTTAGGAACCACAGCAACTCAGCCATGATGTGGCAGACCATGTAAAGTTACAGAGTGGGGTCGATGAGTGCTGAGGCACATAGTGCATAAAAGTCACCAACGCTCTGCTGACTCAGTAACTGCGTTCTGAGTTCCCAACCTCCTCTGGCATTAACATCAGCACAAGAACTGTGTGTCAGGAGCTTCGTGGCATGCTGCCCAGCAGCTCCTGTAGGTGCAATGTGTAGGAGGCCCAGTACTTTTGTACTGTAAATTGGCCATTTTACTAAAATCTAGCACGTTTACATCATATATTATTTTCATAATGATTAACATGCGCTGTACCTGTAAAATAAATAAGGAGCTGTTCTTAAACATCAACAGAGCTGCAAGAAAAATGGATTTTAGTGTGCTGTATGGTATGTATATGCTGCACAAACTTAAAAACCTACAAACACTTTATAATTTAAATGTTCTATGAAATATAGCATATGATGTATCAGAACCAGGCTTCTGGGTTTCTGCTTTGCTCAAATATATGCACAATGCATTTATATGGTTTAAGATATTATTACTCATACTGTATGATGCATTTCCTTTTTATTGATATGTCTAAATAAATGTTATTTTATACTTATTGCATATAAATTGTTATTTAAAATCCTTCTTCTTACCGCTCAGCTTGTCTTTGTGCTGCTGTAATGTGAGTCTCCCCTCCTTGGGATCAAGAGTCTTACCTTATTCATTATCTTTTATGCTTGGCTGCAGTGTCAGGTGGTAATTTAATGGATTTTAGAAAAATCATGGCATTTCAAAGTCCGAGGTAAACAGGATGCTTGTTTGTGCATCCTCACAGGATAAATTCAGATTCATAAAGGGAACTTTGCAATAAAAGGATTGCACATTTTCTATATTTCACCATGGCAGATGTACCCAGGGGCTGAAACATATTCACAAAACTGAGTGCCGAACCATATAAATATTTGAAAACACATTTTATGGGTGTGAATTTAGAGATCTCCTGTGCTTTTGAATACTTCAGAGGGTCCTGAGGATGTATTGGTGTGAATTTGATTGAGGAGTTTTCTGTGCATAACAGTAAAGATCCCCCTACTCCTGCTGCACAGATGGTAAAAGCAGGCTGACCTCACCCCACCAAGTTCATTTTTAACAGGCGTTAATTATGCAGGAAAATGTTTGCTGAGCACACAAGCTTGTTCACGGTTTCTCCCTGATAAGGTTACACATATTTACACTTGGGAGCTGCCCGGTACAACCACAGTCTTCTGCTTATTCCCCACCAGAGCAGCTCAGGGCCAAATGTTTTGCTCAAGGGCACTTTAACTTTAACTCACTGAACATCAACAACCAGATTCTCCCAAATGGTTAGTGAACTGGTAGGATTTGAACTCCTGACCTTAGATACAAAAACAGATATCTTTAGGCTACAAATGTCCCTAATACTCAGCAGCATCTAATAGAGAAGCTATTATTAGGGAGACCTCATTCACCTCCTCCCACTCCTCACCATGTTACTCTTAGCTGGCCAGAAAGACATGACACATGATCAAGTGCTCATTAAAAGCTAAACAGTACAACCAAAGAGCAAAAGAAACTTGGGAGAAGTTCACACACATTTCTCTTCTCCATTGCTATTTTAATGTAATATATGCAAGATGTGGCCCCATTACAAACATTCATCTGTCACATGAGGAGAATTCCTGGAATAGCCAAGAGGAAGCTACACAGGGAGGACACTGCACTGACTTTTTGATATCATCCATATCCTTTTAAGGACATTAGCTTGCTTCTTTACATCCCTACTGTTCCTTCCTACTGTTGACAAAGCAATACAGTGGCTATGGTCATATCACATGATCTTCAATAGCAAAGGGTATTTGTCTCAAAATGTGTCCCTGTTACAACTGGATAAACTCCATCTGGTGATAAGGATCATGTGTTTAATTTAAGGCTTCATAAGACTTGCTAAATAGACCAAGTGGTAAAACCATTCCATTTGAAGATCAAGAATGAAATCTGAACCCCACCTCATATTAGATGTTTGCATTTTTGTTTAACTTTTTAGGCATGCTAGCAGTGTGACTGTAGAGATGGTGATGCTGGTCTGTCGATCACTTAGGCCACCACTTTGCTTTAAACTAAAAACATCTTTAAAGTTATTTACAGACATCTTGAAGCCCAGAGGATAAATCTTGATGATTTTAGTTATCTAGATGATATCTAGGGTTTCGAGCAAGAGCTATTGATGAATTAATAAACCCCCTTGTGGATAATTTTGGCGACCCTTTAACTTTAGGGGTGTCTGTTATCATCAAGATTTTTCTGATTAGCTCATCAGCCTCAGCTGTTCATTGCGGTATTTAGCAATTACGTTAAGACCTTAGATGGTGAATATTGTAAACAATATAAAATATCTGGTATGCTGATACATTTTTGGCTAATTTTGTGTTGTGAGCCTGTTAGGTGCCAGTCACATAGGCCTAGAGACTAGTCGGCGACACCCTGGCCATCCACGGCTGAAGTAAAATGTGTATTACCTGACCGTTGGTGAGTAGTCACAAAGAGGTATACCATGCTGCACTGAAAACCTCTTTGCGATTGCTTTGGTCGCTAGCAGATTGCAGGGGCGCCCATAAATTCCATGGAAGATGCTGACTTTTATGCAAACATTCGCTACAAGGGGTAACAAAACTGTGAAAAATGCAACACAAAGCAGAAACAGAGACTGTTTGCCTTGAAAATAAACATGTTGGTTGCAGCGGTAAGGCACAACTTTTCCTTTGAAGGCAATTGTTCTATGTTTTTGGTTTGCGTTGCAGGCAAGTCGGTGTCTTCCATGCAAACTACGCGACTGCAGCAATCTGCTAGTGATCAAAACAGTCCCAAGGAGTTTTTTGGTGCAGCATCCTCTGCGACTGATTTCACCCAGCAACAGACAGCAACCGCTGGTCGGGGAGTACACATTTTTCCCTAGTGACATGTGGTTGCCAGGGGGCTGCCGACCGGTCTCTAGGCCTGTGTGACTGTGGCCTTAAAGAGCTGCTAGCAGAACTGTATGTGAACTTCATTCATTAATGTGAACTTGAAAGGAGTTTCATGCTCTTTGTTTTGGCAGCAAAAGGATTAAAGGCAAAGGAAGAAAATGGGGGAAAAAATAGTTCAGGCTGGATTGAATAATGACTGAAATAGCAGAGTAATGTTACTAGTCTGCAACAGACTGGCGATCTGTCCAGGGTGTAACCCCCCCTCTTGTCCTGTGACAGCTGGGACAGGCTCCAGCCCTCCATGCAACCCTGAATTGGATAAGCAGATGAAAATGGATGGATGAATGTAACTAGCAGACAGAGAAAATAAAGAAATATTTTAGTTTTTGTGGTTTTGTTAGTGACTTCTGGTCAAGCTTTATTCATATGAAATAACAGCTGCTAATGCTAAGACATGAAAGGAGAAGAAATTGGTTCACAGGTCTCCAAAACATGAAGAATGCAGAGGGAAGTATAAATCCTGCAATCAAATCACCTTCTTTCTATCAGAACAAACCTTGTATTATGAAAGAGAGTCCTCTTGAATTCATTTTTATTTCTCTTTCTTTTTCCCTACTGTGCTATTGCATTTCTCATCTATACCAGACAATAGCTAAAAGCCTCATGAAAATGACTTTTCCATTTTCAGACGCAGTGATTTGTTGTCTTAAAGACTTGGTTCCAAGACATTTTGTACCGTTGATTTCAATCAAAATCCTGCAAAGAATCAAAAAATGGCATTTTAAAGACATTTTCTACTTCTTTTTCGGTTTGCCTTTATTTATTATATTTGCCACAGTCTCTGGTTGTTCGACATTCCTGAATGAGAGAGAAAAAAACAAAGAAACAGACAGAGAGGTCAAAAAAAGCTAAATGGTCCAACATCCAAGATTGGTCAAGTAATGGGATATAATTGCAGAATAAATGGACCAAGTCTGTGGTAGATGGAGAGAAGAAGACAGCTCAGTGAAGTCTGGTACTGCATACTGCGGGAGGAAAATGAAGTCACAGAAAGACAATATGTCTTTATTACAAAATTGGTGTAATTTGTGAGTCCAAAGCATGTAGTATTCTTGGTTTATTTAAGTGGTTTTGCTTTTTCATACAAAGAAATATTAGTCTTTTGTTAAGAAACCAACACTGTCTTATCTTCATGTGCTGCTGTTTAGGTTAATTTAAAGAAAGCCCATACTCCAGATTCATAGCAGAGCTTCAAATGGAGAATTGTAGTTTGTTAGCTAGATGCTGTATAGCCAGTGAACACCATTTTATCTGACAATGTACAATTCATACTTTGCCCTTGAGATGATATTTTTTTTCCCATTTCTGCATCACAGGAGTGCTGTAGAAAAGATCAAATAATCATGTGAACTCTCAAGATGTTTCCTTTTGGGTAAACATTACAGGTAAGATTTTCTTGTGATATAAAAGGCCTTTAGTAAATGGCAAGATGTTTGCAGTCCTATGAGTCAAGCAGATATCATGAATATTTGGAATAGTTGCTTTTTCAGTTGATATTACATTACTTGTGATGAAGTATAAAACTTTGGAACTTTGCCACAGAATATGCAGTATTTCTTGCAAAAAAGCCACTATGACAACACACTCACCAGCCACTTCATTAGGTACACCTGTCCAACTGATTGTTAACCCAGATGTCTAATCAGGCAGTCACATGACAGCAACTCAGTGCATTTAGGTATGTAGACATGGTCAAGACGACCTGCTGAAGTTCAAACTGAACATCAGAATGTGGATGAAAGGTGATTTAAGTGACTTCGAACGTGGCATGGTTGTTGGTGCCAGATGGGCTGGTCTTAGTATTTCCGAAACTGCTGATCTACTAGGAATTCCCCACACAACCATCTCTAGGTTTTACAGAGAATGGTCAGAAAAAGAGAAGAGTAAGCGGCAGTTCTCTGGGTGAAAATGCCTTGTTGATGCCAGAGGTCAGAGAACTGCTTTGAACTGATAGGAAGGCAACAGTAACTAAAATAACTACTCGTTACAACCAAGATATGCAGAAGAGCATCTTTGAACATATGACATATTGAACCTTAACGCAAACGGGCTACAGCAGCAGAGGATCACACCGGGTGCCACTCCTGTCAACTAAGAACAGGAAACTGAGGCTACAATTTGCATGGCCTCTCAAAAATTGGACAATAGAAGATTGGAAAAATGTTGTCTGGTCTGACAAGTCTCGATTTCTGCAGCCACATTTGGATGGTAGGGTCAGAATTTGACATAAACAACGTGAAAACATGAATCCATTCTACCTTGTATCAACGCTACAGGTTGGTGATGGTGTAATGGTGTGGGGGATATTTTCTTGACACACTTTGGGCTCCTTAGTAACAACTGAGCATTGTTTAAATGCCACAGCCTACCTGAATATTGTTATTGACCATGTCCATCCCTTTATAAACATTGTTTGCCCATGTTCTGATGGCTGCTTCCAACAGGATAACATGCCATGTCACAAAGCTCAAATCATCTCAAACTGGTTTCTTGAATATGACAATGAGGTCACTTTACTCACATGGCCTTCACATGGCCCCTCCCAAATGACCAAGCTCCTCACCCTATCTCTAAGGGAAAGCTAAGACACCCTGCAGAGAAAGCTCCATTCTGCAGCTTAAATCCAATCTCATTCTTCCAGTCACCACCCAAAGTTCATGACTATAGGTGAGGGTAGGAACATAGATCGACCAGTAAATCGACAGCTTCACTTTCATGCTCAGCTCTCCCTTCACAGCAGACAGGTACAGCATCAGCATCATTGCAGATGCCGCACCAATCCATCTGTCAATCCTCCTCCAGTCACGCCTGTCACTCGTGAACAAGACCCCGAGATAATTAAACTCCTCCACTTGGCGCAGCTACTTGTTCCCAACCTGGAGTGGGCACTCCACCCTTTTCCATCTTAGAACCAAATTCTCTATGTTTTCTATGTTACTACCTTAGTAGGTGCACTCTAGAGAAACAGGTATGATATTGCATTGTGTTTGCCAGATTTGCCAGTGGAGTTGCTTTATTCTGATAACAGACAAACAGTAGGATCTCTGAACTGTTCTGGAACATGTATCTTCAGAAATGAGGATACTAGAATTATAGTAAAACACATATTGCTGTACACAAATACAGCTTAAAAGTTGGCTAACAAAGCTAGCAACATAGCTTATGTTGCTAGCACAGATAATGACTAAATATACACGTGCACAAAATATTTTTTTCTGTTGTTAAGCTCTGTCAGATACATATAGTACAATCTCTTAAAATAATCTGTGCTTTCAGTCAAATCAAGAAACAGTGTAAGACAAACTGACAGAATTTCTTTCTTTTTTCTTTTCTTTAATTTACAGTACTTTGAATGAACATTTTGCTAATTTAGAGATATCTAACTTTCCGAAAGCCTAGATATAAAATCAAGTATTTCTTTCTTACATTTGGAATAAAGTTAGTTATGTCTGCAGTGTAACATTGCTATTCATAGTGCTATTGTGATATATTATTTTAAGAACTTGAACTATACTGAAAACCTTTAATTTTTAATGAAATTAAAATTCTTTTATGATCAAATGTACCTTTATGTATGTCGGCTGCTCTTTTTTACCTTCAACATGAGGGCTTTCAAAGGGGATATCAGAGAATGTGAGAGCTGGGGAGCAGAACACTCATAGAGAGAATGGGGAGCAGGAGGCAATTTAACTATGAACTCACCCTGAAAGAACCTTCAGTCTGTCAATCAGCTGAGCCACCGCCTTCAGAGAGCCTTTGCTGGCAACACTGAAAGTCTAATGCTTAGTGTCCCGCTCCAGCCCTTTAATGAGATCTCTGGGCAATCTGATTGAATTATTCTGATGGTTTTCAGTACATTTGTGCCCTGGGCCCTGACAGGCCTCACTGATAAAGCCTAGCAATGAAAGAAAATAAGCCAAAGTAATGGATGTACAAATACAATAGGAGGATAGACTACACAAAACTGTGGGGATCCTAACTGAATAGCTATACCAGTGAGATTTCTTAAATTAGACTTAACCCGGCAATATGTTCATTAGAGCACACACACATCCAAATATCTTATGGATTTTTTTTTTTCAGAAGTGCAGTAAATTATGTTATATGCTTCACCTCTGCTGCCAGGTGTTCAACCTCTGCACTGCCTTTTAGCATCTAACTAGCATTGATAATGAGTCTCTGGAGACCGGAGTGAAAGACATAAAAGTTAGTGTTGCTTGATAAACACTGAATAGCAGCCATCTGCTGGTTCACTCTGAATGCATTTTGGAGGCTGGAAATTGTAAGGAGCTTCAAAAATGCAAATGAACAGAGGCTCACAAACAAACTTAATCAACAACTAATAACGCAGCTGTTTCAAAGAATGAGTATGCGAGCCAGAAATAGGTTTTTGCCTCTTTAATTGGAGCAAATTAATGATTTAGCTGAGCATTAGCTGACTCAAGGCACTCATTGTGACTAATCTTTATCAAGCTATGCACTGATGGATGTGGAAATGGAAGTATATGAAAGAACGGATGGCAGATGCATATTGTAGATTCATATTTAGAAGTTGGATGCATATCCATGTTCAGTCTTGGCATGTTTTATAGTTTGTAATTCCATTTGATTTATAGCTGAGGCAATGTGCTATTCCCCAGCTACTATATTAGGATCTCAGAGTTAATTGAAAGAACTGTAAATCATTATTTGCTTGCAGAGCTGCAATGGTGTTAGTCTCTCTGCAGCTACAGAAAACATAGCTTTTCCTTATGGTTATTTGTGTTGCACTTCAGAAATAGAGGGCTAAACAATGACAGTTTGGTATTTAAGTCAGAGCCATACAATTTGGAAAAAATAATTTTTTGACAGTTTGACCTCTTTGTTTATAACATTACATCTAAATCCCCCCTTAAACAACAGTACAAATTACAGTAGTTATCAATGGTTCACAGAGATTAAACCCTGATTTTCATGAGTCCAAAATGTCCACTTGAGCATAAAAATATAAAAAAGTAATAACCATTAGTCTGAACAGCATTTGAAAAAGATCTGTGCCATTGTTTCCAAACTGTTTGATTTGTTCAGAATTTTATGATATACCCTCACCTGGCATTTTATTAGGTACACTTTGCTCTTACCGGATTGGACCCCTTTTGCTTTCAGAACTGCCTTAATTCTTTGTGGCACAGATTCAACAAGGTGCTGGAAACATTCCTCAGAGATTTTGGTCCATATTGACATGATAGCATCACACAGTTGCTGCAGATTTGTTGGCTGCACATCCATGATGTGACTCTCCTGTTCCACCACATCCCAAAGGCGCTCTATTGGATTGAGATCTGGTGACTGTGGAGGTCATTTGAATACTCATTGTAATATTCCAGGAACCAGTCTGAAATGATTTGAGATTTGTGACATGGAGCATTGCCCTGCTGGAAGCAGCCATCAGACGATACACTGTGGTCTTATACAATTTTGGTGGGCACGGGTGAACTGTAGCCTCAATTTCCTGTTCTTAGCTGACAGGAGTGGCACCTTGTGTGGTCTTCTGATGCTGTAGCCCATCTGCTTCAAGGTTCAATGTGTTGTGCATTCAGAGATGCTCTTCTGCATACCCTGGTTGTAATGAGTGGTCATTTGAGTTACTGTTACCTTCCTATCAGCTCGAAGCAGTCTGGCCATACTCCTCTGACCTCTGGCATCAACAAGGCATTTTCACCCAGAGAACTGCTGCTCACTGGATATTTTCTCTTTTTTGGACCATTTTCTGTAAACCCTAGAGATGGTTGTGTGAGAAAATCCCAGCAGATCAGCAGTTTCTGAAATACTCAGACCAGCCTGTCTGACACCAACAACCAT